>JXSR01S023558.1:46760-60139 GCA_000969725.1 Ophiothrix spiculata | reverse complement strand
AATAGTAGAAATGTCAGACCGGGTTTATAGTTTTTCTTCGGATAGTTTCTTCGTGCAAACAGTAGGCTATTCGTTAATAAATCAAATTACATGTGTATCAATGCAATAATGACCATTAAAGAAAATACAATTGCGAATAAAAATATATCTAAATGAGTTAACACACTATGAGTATTAGTAAACATGTACAAAACAACCGAGTCATCATTGTTCATATATCAGAAGATGTTCAAAGTTGATACTTACTTTGTCTAATCATGCTAATCATAGATTTATATGGTCTGCTTTTGTCCAAAAAAAAAGATACCAGCTTGCAAAAGTGAAACAAAGTACTCAGCTTGGGTAAGTATGCCCGGGTAAAATCTTTTTTACTAAAATCTAATTTTTACTTTCAGTTTATACGGTACTCTAGAAACTCGAAACTTTGCTTTATAATCTGCCACTTGTTTCTTTCTTTCTTTTTTTTTTAGAATCATAAAGTTTTAGTTGTGTGCTTCTCAATAAATACGAAATGGTCAAAGGGCTAATAAAATCACGTTCTTTTTTAACAGTCATCAATGTTTTTCTTGACGCTTTTATGCAAACATTTTTAAATTCGTTTAACTATAAGTGAGTCATAAAGGTGAGTCATATCTTGTTACAGGGCGTTGGTGATAACGTGTTGTAAATTTTATGCAAAACTGCACAAACAACCGATTAAAACTCCTTCACTTATTGTAATATGACACGATGCAATTGTTGGTATTCTTCATGATCTTCATCATCAAAAGATGGTGATAGTTGAATATGTTGGTAAGCACCATCGTCTCTATTGTCGGACAACCAGTTTTTACTATTCGTACAATCCAGTTGGCCGTAGTCACTCGCTGTTGCCCCTGGTGCTGAGTCAAAACTCTGGTCAGATTGCGAGTCCTGAAAAACCACTGAATGAGAGTCAATTTCATCAAACAAATTGCTTGGTCCTTTTGTTTGTCCAATTTCATAACTGCACAGATCTTGCGTGTCTAATTTTGACCTTTGAAACTTGACAGAATTATTCTCAATGTCAACACGAGCATATGAATAAATTTCACTACCATTCAAAGGCCGTGTTTCAACATCAAAGACTGACTTCCTGTAACGTCCATCACTATCAGTTACACAGTTGCTTTGGCTAACAGAGTTAAGGTGGTCTTTGGTTTCTGGTGATGCAATCGTGTCCACCGCGTCAATTCTTGTCTTCTTTCTGTAAAAATAGTAATATTTTCAAAAATGACACACTAATAAATGAATTAATGGTCTGTAAGTACAAAAGATTGGTGATGTCAATAGGGTTGTTTTTTTACATTTTTTATTATTTATCTTAAGTATGACTTAATTTGGAAAGCCAATTATGCTGGGAAGTGTAACAAGTCACGTTTAACTGATCACATTTGCGATTATACTCTATAGTATTAATATAACAACTTTTAACTCGGTTTCCGGCTAATTATTATTTCTAGATATTCCATGAATTGTATTCGATTTTGATCTCTGAATGGAAATGAAAAATAACAAGAAATCATTACATATTATAAATCATTCAACAGCTGAGAATATGCAGATTGAAAACATGTAATAAATTAAATTTTGAAATTCGCGCCTTTCCGCTCATTTCACGTGAGCACATGATGTGTAAAGCAACTTACCCTTGAGTATTTCTTTGATAGTGTCTGTAACATTCAAACGCTATGAAGCCCATTAGACTTATACCAAAAAACAACAGCAACAATTGAGACTGCTAATACATATTCAGGTGATAGCCAGAAAGTATTCACATCTGTAAGAAAATTGGATATAGATGAATACAGTATGTTAATATCCTTAATTCTCAGCATCATTTTAAGGCATCGTATGTATGTCTAGTTTGTTTTTCCTTGTCTGGTTGGGCTTTGGAGCAAAGCTTCGGTCTAAATTTGGTCAAACCTCTGGAGGTAATTGACTGTTAGTATGTAGGGTGGATCATTAAACAACACAAAATTATACTTGGGGTTAATGTTAATCCACGCACGATATTAACTTACCAGAATTACTTTCAGTCATTGTCGTGACTATCACCGATTCGGAAGTTGCTGCAGAGATGGTAGATGAGGCTATAGATAGATTTAAAAAGAGTTTGGTTATCAAGAGCGTGTTATAAATGATAAACTTACTTTTGCGCCACTAAAAGTACTTACTCCAAGCAACATTGCAATATCCATAGCTTGGTTCGTACGAACTGTGATGTTTGACCATTGTGTAAAGTATTAACTTCTTACGCCAGGCCGGTGAAGATGATAAAATCAGTTCTAAAGGCTGTCAGCCAGGCCAATTTTTCTTTGCTATGTCCTTAGTAACAAGTATGCAAACAGTTTCAATAATAAGTGGTCATACGAAACTTATACAATTTATTGAACGTGATTTCAATCTTACCTGAAGTTCCAAAACTGAAATCATGTTTTCCTGTGCCAGCAGAATACACATAGGATCCAGCATATCTTCCAGGACCAATTGCATACACAATGACAGAAAAGAGCACATCGTTGTTGGTGTGGGTGATAGAATATTGTCCAGGAACTACAGAAAACCTAATGCAGCACATTGATTCGTCAAGCGAATACAGTTGATCTACCTTTCTAACAGACCGTCTGGAAAACCGCAGTCCTATTACACCGCTGCACTCTATGATGATGTTTACGAAATAGTAGTAGATACCTTCCTTAGAGATATCAATGACAGGAAAACTGATTTGATTCGGGAACGTTGAGAAAGGTTGGGTAACAATCATCGAAGGGTTGCCAACGTTGAGATCATTGGTGTCGGAACCCTTCATATATTGTACAACCATGACAGGCTTGTCGGACAGTATCGAAAGAAACACGTTTCCGTTTACAATGATGTGTATTATTTACAATTACTTGATGATCGTATTCAAAATCAGAGTTAGATATGTTGACTGTCGTGGAATTATTGGACGAAAATATTCTGTAAATGAAGCCATTCGTATTTCTAAACGAAGCAAGGAAATATTCCTCTTTCCAATTATTTATCGGTATAAGCTGCTCCATCAATGTATCGATGCAACACTTGGTAATTGGAATTCGAGCCAACACGCCCGAAATAACCGTTATTGGTGAGTCACTATCTATCAGGGTTCCTGATAGATCTTCCCCATATTCACCAACATATCTGTAACTTTCAAATTGCTTCAATAGGAAACGTGACTTGAATTGCCCTGTTTGGGACGTCACGGTAATATTGGATTGTTCCAGAGCTGTGACACAAAAGAAAGATGGAACATAGAAATGGCTTGGAGAATATGCTGCAATGTAATAACGTTTCCCAACTTGATCCGATGGGTATATGACAAATACATATCCTGGTTTGTTTCCTTTATTATAATCAATTGCATGAACAGACACAAAATCCGATGTTTTTATGATAATTGTGTTGTTCTGTCCCTTTATACTCGGTCCAATCAGAGCAGCCCCAGGTGGCAATGGGATGTCATTGTAGTTGTATCTGTCAACAGTGAAATTCTTGTGGATTGACAAACCAGGAACAGAAAGGTTGACATTGACGGGAGATTTTGAAGCAGTAGTGACAAGCACATGTGGTGACCGTTTCAAGTCTGCCGTGGGAATTGAAAACACGTATGTTTGAGGCGTTCCTTGTCCATTAGCTGTTCATTGAAAAATATATATAATAAAATGTTATAAAACGTACCGTTTTTATCTTCAAAAGTTACATTTTAAAACTCAAAATATTTAAGGTATAGCTCCTATTTTAAAAATGTTCCAAAATTCCATATAATAACCAAAGTCCCACTATGAACGGGTCAAGATGAAAGAAAATTTCCTGGTAGCACAGTTGAGCGCAATATTTAACGAAATTTAGAAAGAAAAAACTTTTTATGAGCTCATCATGTGGTCGTCATAAGAATTACCAGTGAAACGACATACACTATTTCATACTACTGTAGAAAATATAGAATTGATTATATTATCAGTGGCGTAGCCAGAAGGGGGCAAAGGGGGGAAATTGCCCCCCCCCCCTCCGAAAGAAGCCTTGCCCCCCCCCCTGAAAAAAATCAAGAAAAGTATAGGTCAGATTGAAATTACATAGTACACTCCTTTTTAGCATATAGCATGCCCCAAAATTGTCTATTTTTTCCACTCCATGCTCAATTTCTATATTTTGTCGTATTTGTAACAAAAAGGTTATAATGTGCGCACATCATTAATCATAACAATTTAGTTCTGAAATTGCAAAATTTGCTTCAAAAAAAGTAGGAAATTTACTCCTTTAAAAAAACAAGACCAAAAACGTATTTTTTTTAAAATGAGAAGGTATTTACATCTGCCCCCTTCAAAAATTATTTGCTCCGGCTTGCCCCCATGATGAAAATGTCTGGCTACGCCACTGTATATTATGACAATTTGAATATCACCGGAGCGACGTGTCCATGATCTTTTTCTGCGAGTGAGGGAGGCTTTTCAACATTATGTAGGGGGCTTTAAGGCTTGATTTTACATAATTTTCCACAAACTGCGAGGGAGTCTTCAGCCACCAAAGCCACCCCTGGACACACTAGTAAACATGTTTTATATTACACTTTAATTTTCTGATCATAGTATATCTTCAAGTTAAATTTTATATAGTTTACCTAACATGGTTTTTATAATTCCTGTTTGTACTTACATGTAATGAAAAATAGCAATGATATACAGTAAGACAATACCGATGATACCTCCATCCTCGAGAAACGATGAGAAAACTTCTAACAACTTTTTGAAAGGATTTTCTGTAGGTCGTATGCCGACATAAGTTGGCTTTAATACTATAGAATTAGTTGTAAAATGTATCATTTTAATTGTTCTCATTCAAACTGTTGTTTTAGTAAGTTTACATTCAATTTCATTAGAATACAAGTCAAAATGTTTTGGTTTTATAACAAAAACGTCTCTCAGTTTCTGTCCCATAAAGGATCACATTATTAGATTGAAAGTGATCGTGGTGAAACAACAAATGGCTGAGTTTAGTGTAAAAAGAATAATCTTTACAAAATTGTTCACAGGACAAACTGGTGTGTTTTCGATCAGTTGATGTCGATTGATATGAATATAAATTTGATAGACTAATTTTTTGTAGTATATTATTAGACAAATTGAACGATAGGTATAGGTTAGCGTTTAAAAGATGATTTTCAAAAAGAAACATTCATGAAAAGTTATGGCAATTCAAATGTTGGACATTGCTCTTACTGGTGGGAGTTATAAACGTGTTGGGTTCATTTGTAAAATTTTATCTTTTTGCCATATTGTTTGAAGAGGCTCCCGTAAGTATATGTGAAAAAAATGAACGATGCTATACTATGAATTCAAAGACTTATCATTCTAAAAATTGTATATATTTTGTAATAAGGTTAGAAGTTACTGTAGACACGACAGAACTTACATGTCATTTTGAGGACCGTTAGTACCCTTAATTAGTCCAATTTTAACAAATTGTAAATCTTCTTTCCTCAACTCCTCTTGGCTTAGTGTATGATTTTGTCGTTGATTTATAAAATGACATTTTATGCCATTTTGTTGCTTAATTGGGAGTTTATCATAAAATAAGATTAAAGGAAAAATATTATTGCTTATAACAGAACAGTTTAACATGTTAAAAGTAATTTGTAATAAATTGTAATAAAAGTTAATCTTGACGTCCGCAATAAGAGTTAAACACCACCTTAAGTACTTTATGGTTCAGCTATGCCTAAGAGCATGACGCAGATTTGAGCTTCAAATACTCTATGTAATCTGCGAACTGTGATCTTGTCACTCAGCGAGTGCTAATCAGATTAAGGCTTGTCTGTTTTCTCAGATTTTCAGTTTTTCATGGTTTTTGTTTTTCATATAAATGTGACCGTCCATCCCAAAACAGCAGTAAATGCCAGCTCTTGTCATTTTCACCTTTTTAATTATTTGCAAAAACCATTCTTTAAGGATTAAAATGACACCTTAATGAACTTCACACGATCTCCAGAAGTCAAGTTATGGTCCATCAAAGGTTGTAAGGGATTAAAACGTATAACTGAGATAAACGCGTTCAAAGATCAGTAAGCCCTATATTTTCTGTAGATCTTCTTGAAAATATGCAAATTCATTTCACATTTCCTATCATTTTCATGAAATGAAACTTTGTTGGTATTTTGTAGTATCCACTAGGATTGTGAATCTGCCAAAAAAATAATTTCGGCAAATTACGACTTTGACATGTACTTTCACCTGTAGCGCAAAATAAAGTTTCTAGCATTTACTGCTCATACGGGCTGGACGGACACAAATGTTCTTTCTACTTTGATGTGTGTTCGTAGAAGTGTTCCTTGCGTTGGTGAAAAAATGTGTATTGGCCAATCGCGCATAAAGTCTATAAACATTTAATTTAGATAAAGTACCTATCACTCATTGAGGTGAATGAAAGGAGATTCATTATGTTTTTTTTTATCTCTGGAGTTGTTAACTTTCAAGATTACTTTGAGCACTTCACTTTTACCTGGAAGCAAATTCAACAGAAAATACAAAAGACCATTTTATACAGAGCTGCATGTTTTTACAAATTAGGGAGGACATTCTATTCCATCATGAGTTCAAAATATGTAACCTGCCTAAAAATTGCTAGAGAAAAGTGCCCTCAATACTGTTGTGATGTGATTTTTACTTTAATTAAAATAGCCCTGTGCATTTTTATGTATTTTTAGCTTTCAAATCTTTTCAAATACCAATTTTGTTGAGCTCAACTTGTCTGTTTCAAAACTCGTTATTGACAGCACAAAGAAAATCTCCACTCATGCTCATGACACTTTTCAGGGAAGAGAGTTTCACATACAGCTAGCCTTCTTCCAAAGTTAACACTGCGCCCTTAAAGCAGATGACAGTATCAAGAAATTCTTTACTTGCTAAAGAATGCACTTTGTAATTTAAAAAAAAAGAAAAAAAAGTTATACAATTATGTGACATAATTGGCATATGGATATGAATTGGCTATCGTATAGAGATGGCAATTTTAAGTGGCAAAACAAATGTGAAACACCTTGATTTTCCTTGATATGCTTTGTAGAGCCGGTGTTCTACCTCAACAATAAAAAAACAAAAAAATCAATTAGTCAGGATATTTGGATAATTTGGGGTCAAAAACAGCAGAAGTCACATTTAGCACTTATCGGTGATTGATGGCGACACACGGCTAAATAGAAATATACAATCCCTTGTGACAAATAATACATTAAACTGAAGATAGTTGCACTCTGAACACAATTCTGAAAGAACAATTGAAAAAAATGAAATAGTTTTTGAAAAAGGGCCATTTTTTATTTTCATGAAAAAAACTAAGTCCTTAGAAATGTCATATGCGCATGCTCAAAGGAACCGTTCCATTTGTGCAATAGGGAATAAAATATGCCATGATCGTCATGGTAAACTTAAAGTAAATGCATTAAACAAATATAATAAATACTACGTAAATTAATTTTTCTTTATAGTTCACACTTTCTTAATAAATCAATTAATTATCGTCTGGGCCATCCTTTTTATGATACAAACACAAATCAAAACACAACAATTCAGTCAACTACCCCCTATTAGACTATACCATGCTGGCGAAAAAAGTTTATACGTATTTTCCTATACTGAATGAAATCTTGTGAATTACGACAAAATATGAACAAAACATTCGGCTTTCTAGATAGTGCTTTATCTATATGGGTTGAAGTTGACTTTTTTAGATTTCTCTTCTAAATACGATCATTCTGATATGCAAATTCTCTAATTTGGAAATTATTTCCTTTTTTAGACAGAAAAAAATCAATTTTCCAATTCTTTTAAGGTATTTGAATAATTTATTTTTGAATATTTAAAATCTGTAGTAAAATATCTTTAAAATAGCATCCAATTTAATGACATTTTGTATGCTATACTCTAAAAAACTTCGAAAATAAACCGAGTTCTGTTCGAAATGAATTTCTCCACGCTTTTGAATTAGCCGTGAGATTTCGCCTAGCAGTAATAACGCAAAACCCTGTTCGCTTAGAAAATGAAGCCGTATTATGGAATTGTACTAATCAATAACAACAAGTAACATTAGGCAAGATCGATGCAGATGAGTGGTAATCCTTTTTATTGACAGAGTGAAAATTCCCATACGTGTTATAAATTCCCCGAGCGTAAATCTGGCTGTCGCCACTGACTTTCGTATTTGTCAAAACTTGAGCTATGAGATTTTCAATTAATGTTTTTAATTACTTCTGTTTTTCCAATAATCAGGAAATTTTCAGGATTTCATATTTTTACTATATAGTTTGAAAATATTAAAAATTATATACATTTTTTTGAAATGGGTCAAAAATACACTGGACTGAAAAAGGCGTTTCGCCCAGCTGTAGTGTGAGAATACATTGACCATCTCTACATCGTATTGTTATACGTAATACACAAATTATCACAATGTTCTTTATCCTTTTCTACTTTTCGTGCAGGCGCTGAGACCGAGCGATATCGGTGGTAAAAGAAGAAGAATATGTTACCAGGAAAGAAGAACCCCGACAACATTATGGCCGATTGCTTGACAACCATATTTTGTTTCTTACTACTCGTAAACCTTGCCAATGCAGCCCCAGATTGCTCGTTGTCACAGGCTCCGACATTTCTAGACATTGTACGAAAACACGTTGACATCGACGTTGTCGCGATGTTGGCGGATGAATATTTGCAGTGGCCTAATATGATTTCATCCGGGACATCTGACTTTGAACTTAAAAAGGTACTCAAAGCTCTTGGTAGACAACGGCTTCCTAATATAGCGAACATTATTGCTGGGATTAATGAGGAATATTTGGAAACAGTAGAATCATGGACCAGAGTTTGTCAAACGCAAACCGTCGGCCGAAAACGAAGTGTCGCCAGCTTTTTATAAACTAAACGGATATTGAACGGATTTTTCAAAAAAGGATATTTTAGTTTTAAAGATAGTATGAAAATCAAAAATTATATTTACTTTGTTAATCATCAACTTAATCATTCATGCGTAAATGGATTGCATAGTTTGTGTTCACTGCAGAATTAGCTTTATCCGAGTAGAATGTTTAAGATCAATTCACAAAATGGCGAGTGTAAGTGTTAAGCCCTATTTGATGCGTTTCTGATATGTTTTAATAGCAAAGTTTTCATATTCATATTTCATAAGCATGATCGGTGATGCATGACAATTGACAATGCTTCACCGATGTCTTGACGATATATCGGTTCAATGGGAAGGTGTTAAAACGCATCTTTATACTTTCCTTTGTTTAATATTGCTGTGCACGGCGTTGGACCCAATTTTCTGACTTATTTGTACCATCAAGTTACCCATTGTCTCTGTGTCACTTCAGTACCCTTGGTTTGAAGTCACAAACATGAGAAACCACACGTCTCCAAAATTGGAAACCAACAGAAACTTATATTCCATATTTAATGTCAAGTCTGTATTTTATTTCTACGACTTTGATACATAAAATCATGATCATAGAAATATAAGATGCTTCAAGATGATGCTTCAAAGTACATTCGTGACGGCTCCTCCCAAAGGGGGGGGGGACTTTGCAGATGATATCACTTAGGTTTTATCGTCTCATCTGTTACAGCATTTTCTACTTTAAAGTGACACCTTAAGCTTACTTGTTGAAATTGATCAAGGCGATCACATTTTACCACAGAATATCTACTGAAAATTCTTATTATTTTCTTTATTTTTTGCTGCCTTTTCACCAGTTTCTTTAAAATAAGTGTTCTGTAGCAAAGTCCCCCTTTTCAGGGTGAATCATCATCTGATTGTTATTTTTTTAATTTCTTATGACCTTAAGTATAAAAGTGATATACATTTATGGAAATTTATTTGGAATTACAAGAAATGTATGCATTACTACAGAATTAAATAAATACAGTGGAGAATGGAAAAGTCTGTTAGTTTTATCGCAAATAGTCGAAATATTGAAACAATATAACAATAATAATGTTTTAATGTGTATGTTGAAAAACAAAATGTCCTTAATATTGATCTGAGTGCAGTTAATGTTTCTTTCATTGAAATGATTTACACCCCAAACCCGTAACTTTACATACTGCTCTACAGAATTAAATAATGAATATGTGTAAATTGTATGAAAATAAGTAAATAAACTATAATTTTTTGGGCCTACAACTGTAGCTCTGGCGATCAATATTAGAAGGTTGCGATATTTTTTCTTGACGTGACCTGACGAGTAATATACAAATACAACATGGTATCGAGGGAAGTAGTGAAAATTACTGATCCCGAGGTGTTGGATGCGAGTGACTACTTCCCGACGCGAAGCGGAGGGAAGTAGTCACACGCATCCAACACCGAGGATTCAAGAATTTTCAATTCTTCTCGAAATATCCCATGTTGTATTTGTTTTACTATGTACCTCATAAATATTTTACTAAAATTTGATATTAACAAATCAAAAAATCACCAAAAAAGTCCAATCTTCTCGATCACCGTATAATTTCCAACTGAGAAGTGATATGTATGATTACAGGGGGTGCGATAGTAGGGGTGCGATAGTTTCTCAATTTTTTCCTGCGTGGGCTTTAGGCGCACTTGGGGGAAGAAGGCATAATGTTGTCATGCGCATCAGCTTTAACTTACCAATAGTATTTCGTGGTTTCCTAATAAATATTTATGAGGTATAGTAATACGGACTTCGAACCCCTGTAACCACAAGGAGGTTAATGCAAGTACAAAATGAAGATAGGCTAAAAACTATTTAGAGTTTTTAAAATAAGAATAAGATATGTCTATGTTTGACTGTTGGAAATAAAAATTCTTCATTTCATTACATTTTAAACAAAATTGTCAATTTTGAGCTTTTAAAATCATGAGGTCACATCTAATTACGTGCAGCTTCTTTTACCGAATTCTATGTATATTGACCGATACAAAATGCAAGATAAGATATAAGATATCACATTCAGGAAATTTGACAAATATGTCTCTCCTGTAAGACTTTTAAAACCAGTAAATAGATCGAGAGAAAATTCTAGACTTTATTCTTAATGTATATACAAAACAATTGTGATAATCGGACATGTGTAACTTGGTCAAAACTCGCAGAAAACATGGCGTTCCGCTCTATTTGCTCATCAAAAAGGACTGTAGCCTTAATTTTTTTTTTGTGGTCAAATTATTCACGATTTTCCTGTAACGTTGTAACATATATAGAATAACCAATTTTCAACAGAATCATAAAACTACACAGATTATTAGGCCAACTCAACGGTAAGACGATGAATTACAATAAGAAGCTCGATTAATTGGGCGATATATGAATATTATACACTTTTCTTTTTTTCCGACAGGTATTTGCTCCGACAGGTCGATTTCCGAATTGTCGGAGAAAAAATGTCGGGGATAAAACTATCGGAGCAATTACCTGTCGGAATACCGACCTACATCCTCTTTTTTAAAGGGTTGAAACATCTTAGGATCAAAACATAGTTCTTTTGAGCTTTCAAACATTTGGTGCAACAAGTCTTTGTTATTACATTAATTCCAATGCATCTTCTAATCAATAACGGATGCTTGGTGTTGAAAATCACCAAACATTTGGCATCAAAGAAAATTTGGTGATGTATTGATTTTTCATCACCAAGCCTCCGTTATTAATTGAAAATACATTGGAACTATATATCAGAATATAAGATAACAAAGACTTGTTGTACCAAATATTTGATAGCTCATATAAGAACTATGGTTTGACCCTAAGTCATAACAATTGTTTTTGAAAATAGTGTTAGGTAATTTTTCACAATTTCACAGACTTGTTTCAAAGCAACCATTGATCTCTCTTTGTCTCCAAGTAGAGTGAAAGTGATAATTAGTCTATTGCCAATGCTTTTTAGTTGAGTTTCAGCAGTAAGTTTCAGTCTATTGTCTGTCCATAATAGGACCACAATGTATAGAGAACAAAAACGAAATGGTTTAGTGGGAAAATTTAAATTTTGGTTTTGAAATTCTGTTTTATTGCTGATCATAGGTCATGAATTGGTCATGCACATATGGGGGAGATGTATAACATAAAAACTCATTCTTCGTAGTTTAATCTAATTTTATTCAAGAAGTCTAATACCTACTGCCAAACATTTGGTATGGTTAACTGGGCAATTTATTTGTCTTTCAAATGCAAAATTTTTCAAGACAATTGAACAAATATTATGAGATCTATGGCTCAAAATGTGAGCCAAGACAACGGGGGAGGCGGTGGAGGAAAAGACGGTGGAGGAAAAGCCCATTGACTTGTACACAAAATTGTGAAAAATTACCAATCTTTCGAAAGTCGTCATGCCAAAAGTTGAAATCCTACAAGAATCATTTTTCACACACGTTTTAATGAAAGACAAATATACCTATTCATGTCCAAAAATTAATGGTAGGTGATGTATTAATTATATTTTGGTGAGGATAAACTTTGTCATTTTCAACAATGTTTGAAGGTCAAAATTTTCATGACAAGTTTCGTACGTTGTGAAAACGTGGATGAATAACAGTAATGACTTGTTGTAAATGCATAATACCGTAATTGCACGGATTACAGTCACAAATAAACCAAAAGTCTATCGGATCAGTTTAATTATTGAGAAAATGCATGTTTGATCACCCTGTATACCAAAAATGCAGCAAAATGGCCATGTTTGAATGTAACTTGTCTCAAGCCTAATTTGTCAACTATTGCTAAGACATATAAAGAACTCACCAAATAGCCCATGGAGGCATACAATCATTTTGAAATGTATATGGTTTTAACCACCCTGTATAGTTTACCGTATGGATATTAAGTGAAAAGTTCAATTTTCTTATTGAGAGCCCTGTGTTTCATCAATATAAATCCACACCTGTTTTGTTTTATGTTAATGGCTGTGTACAATAAAACAGGTCTATGAAGAGAGTAAAATTAACACATTCTTTTAGTTACACCCTGTATAATTTTCACACACCCTGTATAATGTCAGTATCATTGTATATTTGGTATCCTTGTAGTATGAGCTTTTAAAAAATGTATACTTTTATGGTGTTAAAATGTCCATATTTAATCTTGTGTTGAGAAAATTTCAGATTGGTGATGTTTTTCTCATTTAGCGGTATGTTACACTTTTTCTGACCAATTCATGACTTATGATCTGCTACGCATTTGCATATTGCAGTTATTAGCAACATTTCGTATACAATGCACACACAACGTTCCTAATTGATGCATGACCCCGAGATATCTTTCCGTGTTTTGGGTATAGGATAATAACTTGCCAAGATCGCTATATCAAAACTAACCGGCCGATTTT
>JXSR01S023554.1:18382-31838 GCA_000969725.1 Ophiothrix spiculata | reverse complement strand
TTGTCCTTGATTCCTTCTATAAGTCTTCGTAAGGCAAGGATGTGGGAAGTAGTTGAGCATTCAGCCCGAAACCCACTTTGGTTTGGTCTAAGCAGAGGTTAAATGTGAGGTCGAATGCGATTGAGTATCAAGCGGTTGAAGATCTTTGCTGCTATGGGTGTTAAGCTGATGCCCCTATAATTGGATGCTTTGCTGAGATAATCTTTCTTAGGAATTGGTACTATTCCACTTAAGGACCAACCTGTGGTTTTTCACCTCTAAGCAGCGTACCATTGCAGATATCTAGTAGTATGTTGTTGAAACTACCAGATTTCAAAACCTCAGGAGGTATTTCATCAAGGCCAGAAGCTTTACCATTTGACAATTTTCTTAATACAGCCTGAAACATGTTAAAAACATCAGTGTTGGGGAGAAATGGGTCTTTTGTTACCGCCATAGCCATTTCTCATCGATTGTTATGAATATTTAATATTTTATGCTGGTTTATTCCCACTTTAATCTATTTTGAGTGACAAAAATGTATCGGCGGCCATTTTAGAACAATTATGGGTGCTATTTTGAATATTAAAAAATGAGAATAACATTATTTGAGGACAAATAATCTTATGGAAACCCCAAAAGTTTCTTTCTATGGATTATTCATAATATAAGGCTTCCCAAAAGCTTGTTTTGATTGATTTTCATGAAAATATTCTATTTTGCGGCCATTTTGGCGACCATGTTAGCGGCCATTTTGAAATTGATACATGCTGATGACCGTATATTAACAATTAAGTGACCAGGGGGGGGGGGGGATTCTTAGGGGCCCTACCACAGGTTGTCGTGCGTAGCGCGAAAACGCGAACAATTTTTACATTGCCGCTCCATGTAATTGTCAAACTTAACGCAGCGGGTCCTGGGCTCTCAGTGGCAAAACAAATCAAATAAACCCAGTCGTTTTCGTTCTAATTAGCATAAAGTGATTTTTCGACGGCGCTGTTCAATTTGTTTTGCCCATAAAATCGAAACCGAATATTTTTTTTTTCTAATTTTATTTTTGCAATGTAATTGTACTTACAATGTGCAAATTTGAGCAAAATTATATGCGAAAATTCCTTCGGGAGCACGGGTTTTGAAATTTTGACGGGAAAATGTTTAACGGTTCATCCGATTTTCATTTTTTTACCCTGTATTTTGGTCCTAATTACATATTTATCATTGACCAGACTTTCAACGTAAAATTCATACCGATAGGATGATTTTGTAAGGGGGGGGGGTCCCTAGGAACCCCCCATCGGGCACCAATGGGTGGGAAATACCTTGGTCACTTAAGTGTTAATCTCCCTATGTTTGCCATACCTACAAAAGCCATTTCTCATGATAAATGCTGATATTAAATGATTTACATGTTGTTGTAAAGTATAGTTTATTATGAAAATATGGTATTTTGGAAGCTATTTTGAAAACGCCCTCTCACTTTTTTCGTTATGTCCGATGGTATAGACCAGGGTATAGACCATGGCTGTGAAGAGTAACAGAGTGTACAATTCAAGGATATGGGAACCTACCCAGCAAACGGACTAGTATTGAATGCTCCTGGTTCCACTTACTTTGATGAAGATTCTATGATTTAGCGACTTCTTCAGAATTTTCAATCAGTTGGAAATTTTTGTCTTGGCATTCCTTAGATGTACTACCTGAAACAAAAATGTTCACCGCATGAAAATGCAATTTTACACCCAAACATGTGTAAGTAAAAATTATTGAATCCCTTAAGGCTACAGTCCCTAAAAACGTCTCGCTCGGCTGAACGTCATGTTTACTGCAAGTTTTTAACCTATTAGAATATCACATTTTTGGCGTACATATTAAATAGAGTCTCTAGTTTATACATGGAACTTTACTAGTGATTTCACGTCCATTATCAAGGTCAAAATGACGCCCAAAGACTACTTCGAAAAAGTTGACCCTTTTCGCCGAAACCTCATAATTTCATGATGTTTCGACTGATTTCAAATTTTGACAGATTGTAGGCTTGATACTTATTGAATTACAAACATTATTTTATAAATATGCTGAGTTGATTTTGAATGATAATGCAACAAACCCGCGTTAGTTTGCTCAAAAATCCGGACGTGAATTAGGACTCCGAGTTCGCCCTGTTTGAGCTGTTAATTGTCTGTTTTAAGTATCTACATTATCTACATTTTGTCTGATATACGCATTCGCATAAGTTACTTACAAATTTAGCATTCCAATAAGGCAAAAATTGCAATTTTTATGTTAAAAAAATGAAAAATACGGCATTCTAATGTTTATGTTTTAGATTTTAGTTCACGATCTCAACGCTGCCTTGATAGCTCAGCGGTAGATCCCTCGCTTCGTAATGCATGACTAACCCCTGCCATAATCCATGGTTCGAGTCCCTGCAAAGGCAGTGGAAACTATTTGTCTTTTCATGATTAAAAAATAGTTAGGATTCACATTTTCCTGAGCAGATGGATTCCCTTTACCCTTAACTTAATTTATTGCAATCGTAGCTTGTTGATGGTGTATTAAATATGGCATAACCTTTACCATTACAATAATTATAGTACATCAATATTTACTGTTGTTGTTGTTGTTGTTGTTATTTACAGCTATTGCTACAGTATACTCTTAATGACCGCATATTATTTTGCAAACAGCATGTGTGTACTGAATACTTTGGAACCATTTTATACGAATTTACGTATAACGGTCTACGGAGGCGGTTACCATGGTTACGTAAACTATTCAGCGAAATTTTCCGACCTAAAGTACTTTATGACGTCATAATTACGTATCGCCTTGACCAATTGTCATGATTTTTGTATCAATGGAAAGAGGAGATCCTACCAGTGGCGTAGCCAGGTTTTCAAAAGTGTGTGTGTGTGGGGGGGGGGGGCCACAATATGAAGACGAACCGACAAAATCGTATTGACCATTAACATAAAAATTGCAATTGTTGTTTGACCTATTTTTTAAAGTTTTTACTAGCCTAATACCACAGATTCCGGATACATGAATTTCTTGTAATCAATCTACGTAATTCTAAAAAAAAAAATAGTACTTACAGCCTGTTTGCATTTCATCCCGAGAAGCAGGACACGAACACTGACTTTGTTTCTTATCATTTCGGATTTCTACAGGTGCTGCTTCAGGCTCCCCAAATAGGGTAGAAAAGATCATTATCATTATCAACTCACGAACTTTTAGTGTAACCATTGTCGTCAAAAGTTCCGACGAAACTACTTGTTTTTGTTTTCTGCTATGAATGTGTATGGAGAACCTTTTTTGTTATGCTTATGAGTATGCTAACATCATTACGGTTTACAGTGTCAGAGATCCGGAGGACGTTAATAGGTGTGCCGTATGGCATCCTCAAAATATGTGACTCGTCATATCGAAACACGGTATTTGTCCTAGTGTAGTAAGTAGACTTGTGTCTAGATTAGTTAATTCATTGGGCATGTTTAGTATAGCCACTGTTCCCGATCAGTTTTATCAAGGCTACCTACTTGAGATAACATACAATTACTGCCAAAATGGTTAAAGGGACTAGCGTAGATTCCACTTAAAATTAAAAACTTATGGAAATGCTCTAAGAGTAGTACAATCTAAAAAAGTCAACAATTTTACACAGAAATGGTTCAAATTGAGAGAGAATTTATTTGCAATTCTGCGATGGTGGTATGACTATATTCTGTGTTTTTTAAATCCTGCATTTGTACCTCAGATGGATTTACCAGATAAAAAGATCAAACATAGCTGCTGGGGATAATTTAATACATATCAAAAGAGAAAAAAATATGTTGTTTACCAATCACAGATCTTTTTAAGATTTGAAACTAGAAACACTGCTTTCACACCATGCTTTGCCGCCAGCGGCAAAAATTAAAGTTGTTAAAGAATTGCAATTTTCTCCAATATCCCTCAAAATCATCGAAAACACTGGTATTTACATTACTATAATCATGCTCTATTGGTTCATGTACAAATATGTAGGTAAAATTAGTGTCTAGAAGAGTCTAGGCCAGTCCCTTTAAGTTAGTCAAGTTACCTCAAACTGAAAGGAGTTCGAAACCCACCGATGCCAACACTTTGTGTGTCCTTGAAATGCCCTTGGACAAGGAACTAACTGTTATGTCTCATTGAAACCCTTACAAAACTCGGGAAGATGATCCGGATAGCGATTGTGCACATGTGGGTTGATCAAGGTTTAGCGCTCTAGAGGTTGCAGTAGAACCTAAAGTGTGCTGAGACCGCGTGGAATTACTTATCAGGGAGGTATAGCGTGCTTTAAATCCCCTGTATTTAAATGAAACAAAAGAAGGTACTGAATACTTGAATTTACACGAATCTAGACCCAAGTCGATATGACGAGTCACATATGACCTTGAGTTAAAAATAGCTCCATCAAATATTGTGGATGTGTTTCATATCACCTTCAATAATAGAGACAAACGGGGCTGGTTTTATACTACAACTGCTTTACGTATTGAAGCCTATTGAGGAAGTATGATATTCTCTTTGCCAATGAAGACCGTTTGAAGTTGTCATAATTCTGTGCATACAGAAGCAACTATTGATGAATTGAACCACCTCCCTTGGCTTTTAAAATGGCCTGAATTTGAAATTTTGCAATTATTTCAGGGTGCCTGCAGGTTATATCCAGAAGTGTAAATTGTTGCAGTATATCAGAGCAGATGCAGCTTGACCTAATGAGTAGCGTAAAGAAATGGAAAGGGCGTACATTTTACCATTTACATAAAACTATTCGCTAAAACAAATGCCACTTTGACCCGTTCATATGTACTGACATTGTGTGGTGTCAGAATTAGGCCAAAAAAAAATAATTGTTTGATTGGCGTAACATAGAAAAAAAAATAGGGTAGGTAGGTCGGTTTTTTTTTTTTTTTTTTAATTTTTTTTTTCTAAGTCTATGTTTCACATACAAGAACACAAAATATATGGCACATATACAAAAACATCTTCACTTTTTCTGTAACACATCTTTTATTTGTCATTTTGAATGTCCTGCAAGCCATATCTTGGGCTCCCATGAATCGATTCCCATCAAATTTTGGATTTGGAGGTTTTTTACCATGCTCAAAAAAATAAAAATATCTAGGGTCGGTGGTAAAATTAGGGTAGGTCGGGTTACGCCAATCAAACAATTTTTTTTAGGCCTTATTAAGATACAAATGTGCAGACGAATAAAATAGCTTTTTGTTAAGTGCACGTGCTAGTACCTTAATTGAATCAAAACATATGTTATGAATTATACTGGCTGTGATATTTAATTGAAATAAATTCCCCCTTACCTGCAAAAAAAGATCTGCATATATAGTAGTCATTTTTGAATGGAATTTCGCTTACGTATAGGAGTTTTGCATACAAAATAATAAATGTACATAGAAAGAAAGGTCTTGTTTAAGTTTGATCGTATTGAAATTAAGTGGAAAGATGTTTATCAAAATACAAATGAGTAATATATCCGTAATAGATTTCTGTAATTGCATCTCCTAAACACTGACGACATGTGTTTTTAGATTTTAAAAGGTGTAAGATGTATATCTTTAATTTTCCCAAAATTTAGTTAGATTGTTTACAAATATATCGGGCCAAGAACAAGGGTTTTTCGACAGTTGAAGCAAACTCATACATTTTGGTCAAAATCTGACGTAACCATCATCTTTTACATGCAATCCCACATCTAGAAATGTATACCTTATATGGATTTACTTATGCTGAGTTATAAAGCATAATATATTTCTGAAAATGATTGGTTAATTGTACCCTAAAAACATATGCTACGGATCCTGGCTGTGATCTTCAATTGAAATAAATTCCCCTTTTATATAAATACAGGATTTGCAATGTTTAGTCATTTTTGAATAGAACCTATAATCTGTCAGTTTATTTTCGTTTCTATATCTCTATTTGCATACAAAATGAAAACAATGTAAATATTGATTGAGTTAAAATTTAGCTGAAAGATGAATGATTTGATGTGCAGAGTTAAAACTGCTAAAAATTTTTAGTTACAATTTTTAGACCGTTGAAAATATATACCGAAAATTCCAAAGCAAAACACTAGTTCGGATAATTGTGGAAATCATCACTCCCTACGTGTTGACAATACCTTCTACATATTAATGATAGAGGCATTTAATTATGGACGACAACACCATCACCCTCAAGGGCAGTATATGCATATCCCCACACTCCCGGTAAGGAGAAGGTACATTGTACATTACTCACTCTTCTACTCATATCATGGTTTTAAAACCCTCTGCACCAGCTCCGTCGAAGGTTCTTAGGGAGAAAATTATGAGCTTTACAAGTTGGGAAAAAAGGAAGAACTTATAGAAAAGTGTAGGAAAAGGGAAAAAATAGAGAAGGGTGAAAAATAAGAGGAAAGGGAAAGAATGCATTCCAGAGGTCAAGGTCAATCACTTGAAAGTAAATTATACACAAGCTAAAATAGGAACCTACACCTTTAAGGGAAAAAAAATGGTGGTGATAGAGAATAATGTTGAAATAAAATCTTAACAAAGATAAAGGTTTTTATTTATTGTACAACTATAGTGAGCAATTTGCTTATTGAAATTCAATTGAAAGAATACTGCAGACGCAGACGATAAGGGCAATATAAAACAACAACAGCAACACAAATCCCTCTCGTACACATCTCATAATAGGTAGGCTATCGATGTAGTTCAAAAATAGTTAACCTAACGTTAATACATGATTTCCAGCGACTATATTCCATAATGAGATTTTCCTCGTCCAGCCAATCACTAATCAAATAACTCAGAGAGCCATACATCCGATTCGACTCTGTCTCCAATGCCTCTGGCTCACAGGACAAATTTAGACTTCATATTCTTACAGGCAGCTTACATTTTGTGGCAGGGCCAGGTCCGTAAATCTTGTTATCCAATCATCTTTGCATTTTCTGGAGGTAAACGCATGACATAATTTGGGCAGACAAGGGAGAACAAGATTAAGGCATGCAAATGAATCTGGACATGATTACCGCGCCATATGATTTACAGTTGGACGCAGTGTTAGTAATATCCAGCCATAAGTTGCATCTTTAATTTAAAAATGATAGAATACGGTATACATGTAGTTCGCCAAATTGTGTTACTTAATCTTAACCTACGAAGTTTATAGCGAAACGGAAAAACGGAATTGCTTTTTTTGCACGGCCCGCGCTACCTAGATAGCCAATTGACATAAAAATGCACATGATATTTTTATATAAAAACAAACAAACAAACGCGGAATTCAACTTTTAGAACACGAAAAATTTGTCAGCTTACCTAAATTCAATCAGCCGAGTTCATGGAACTTTGACCCATTAATCAAAAGCAGGTACCAACATGACCAAGTCGACCATGCATGATTATTATTCATCAAAATTTATTTTATTGAGGATAGTCTCACATTATGACAAATAGTGGTATCGACAAACGACACAGAGCTACGGAATTCAAATTGAATTCACCGCCAGTAAACACGTGTTATAGTCACTTAAGGCTGACTAATTCGCTAGCCACTGCATTCTGTCGTAGTTGATTTACGTCCATGACTCACATTCGTCGTCAAATAACCCTCCATTGTGGATTTGTTAGAACTGAACCAGGCTTTATGAACCAATCAGCAATACCAAGTATACTACATCATAGTTTTAGCCCTTCAAGATAAATGGAACACTTTCAAGACGAAATCTTTAAGTGTTTTCTTAATTAAAAAAATATCTAATATCATACGCTATGCTTCACACTTTGATTTTACGTTTTGTCATCCATGTATTACGCGGTAGCTCATTTGTCAAATCTAGTTAATACGATCGCGTAGTTAATTACATCAAATATGATGGTGCTCAGAAACCAAGTAACCAACATTAACCTTAATCATGTTCTCGAAACAGGGAAGTATTAAATTGAAACCGTTTTTGACAACATTTTCTGAGAGGGGGAGTAACTCCGTGTTCAATGGAAAGGGGGGACTACTAGGGACTAAGAGAGGCTTTCAGTATTTTGCGGGGGGCTTAAAGCCTAAAAACATAAAAAATTGGCTGATTTTGCATGAGTTTTAACAAAGTGCGGGGGGCTTCAGCACCCAAAGTCCCCCTCCTGGACACGCTAATGCATTGGTCATCAAGCACATGCCAAGTTGACCATGATCTTCAGTTGGAAATTTAAGCTGTAACGAAAATGTGAAATATTCAATAAACCGCTGTTTGATGGGTTCATTTATTAATTTTTTCACAAAAATGGACTGTTACAATAAATGCAGGCCTTATAAGTGCTGGAATTAGGTGTTAAACTATGGCACGCCACAGCCTTCATAATACGCCGAGTTTCGCGCACACACGTTGAGTTTCACGCGCACACGTCGAGTTTCACGCACACACGTCGAGTTTTTTTCGCGTTGAGATTTTTCGCGTCCAGATTTTCGCGGCGAGAGGTCAGTGCCACCAAAAATGATTCTTATAAAGTAAATACGTAAAGGTTCTGATCAATAAATGATTGTTTATTGCGTATTCAATTATTTACTTATTTCATTTGTCACAAGTCAACCATTCACCCTATCATCTATCATCTTTTATTTTAATTATTACTTGTTATCAGTATAGCCTTGAATTAGTTTATCCTTTTACTTATAGGCTTATAAGTTTAGGCTCAGACTTTGTATACCCTTTAACATTCCGAAACCCTGATAATCGTCATTTCTTTAACATGCATATTAAAGGTGTTACTAAACTAACTCCTTGCCATGGGGGGGGGGGGGGTACTTTGTACAAAAGTGATCCCAGGAATGTGTCACAGATAGAGGCTGGTATAGCAAAACCAGGTTCTCTGGTATTTCAATGGGTCCTGTTTCTTCCCCTCTCAAATCAAAATTTAGTACTTTGATGGGCTTTCTTTTCACAATTATTTTCCACAAAATATGGGCAAATAATCAGGAACGCTGCTCCAATTATGACTACTAGTCAGTTCAAGCGTACTCTCAAGACTATACTTTTTGAAGACTATTTTCAGTGACTGGATGAGAAATTACCTATAACTTTCCAAATTTTCTCCTATGTACATGATTCTGTTTGTAACAATTTATTTTATTATATTTCTTAGGTTTTGTTACAGGTATGTACAACGCTCAGCGGCTTCTTTGTTATGAGCGCTCAACAATCTCACATTATTATTATTATTATTATTATTTATATGTTTGCAGTTGCAAAATAACTAAAATTTTGGTAAAAAAAGGCGTTTTTGATATTTCAATAGGTAATTGATAATTCAACATGGATTGGTATCCTTTTCTTTTAAAAATTGGTATTGGTATAGCGTTTCAAATTTCTCAGAAGCACGTCCCTATTCAAACCAAGTTTGAGTACCTGTCGGGCTCTTAGAATCATTACCTGGGGTCCGCTAAAGAATAGTAAAAGCTAGCAATTGGTGACTCGTGCTTTAATTAACTAAAAGGTGGCGGAAAGGGGTCTGATTTTGTACCAAAAAGGGGTAGTTTTCAGCATAAGATGATTTTTTTGTAATTCTTAGCATAACATATATACACACGATGAAACTTTTATGACTAGTCTTGGCACAAATTGTCTGGTATTTTCCCGGGGGGGGGGGGGGGGGGGGCTGTCAAGTATCATGTTGCAGGCATAGTGTATAACCAAGAAAAGGTGAATTAGGGTTGTTTTTGAGGATTGAAGGGATAGCCATTTTCAAGAAATAAGGTACTTTTTTCAAACCCTAATATGAAAATGGTATCGGTAAAATCCCCATTCTAAGGTGTGAATGGGGGAAAGGGTATATTTTTGTTTCAGAAAAAAATCACTTTTTTTTTTTTTTTGAAAACCGGCCATGGTCACGCTATGCCTACAATATTATACTTGACTGCCCCCCCTCCCCCACACACACACACACACACCGGGAGTATTTTACAAGTCATTTCAAAGAGAATATGAAAAAGAGATTTCATATTCTTCGTAGCAATAATTTCAAAATGAAAATTAGAAATAGAAATAAAACAGAGGAAAGAAAGGTTTTAAAGGAGCCCGGTCCGATTGCTTAACTTTTGTTCAAACATTTTGAGATTTTGGTACCAAAATATTGCTCATATTTTTCTTATAACCCATTTGAAATTTCGCGGCTGAGCTATGTTCTGTTTTGGAGATATGTATGAAAATGTGTCTAATTCATAATCATGGTAACCATAATTAATTTTATGCAGTAACGTATAGGCGGCTCTGAAATACAAATTAGCTCATAAAATCTAAAAGGCTCGACCGATTCAGCTAAAATTTAAAACTTCATCAGTGGTCATCTTTCATATGACATTGAAAACTAAAGTTTGAAAAGTCGGACCAAGTTCCTTAACTGACTTTTTTTCAATTGTCTTGATAGAGTTACTTCCTTTAATGTATTACCTTGCCTTATCACCTGTTATTCAGGTTTAGCAAGTTGTCCTAGGATTTTTAATGTGCAATTGATTAGTATTTTGATTTTGAATCATGTGTATTTTCCATGTTCGCAATGTGCGGTATATGAAATTTTGAAAAAATCTTGATCAGTATAGACGTAGACATTTACAACAAGAATAAAGATAAAGGAATCTATTGTAATATCGTGCAATTTTATCTAGAAATTATAGCTCCAAATATCAGTTCCGTACCATGATACACCTAAACTTGAACTTAAGTACGTAAGCAATCAAGTTTTAAACATTTAATCAGCTTTTTATTCTCATATACTTGCACATGTACTTCAATAATTTATTTTGTAAATTATTCCTTAACCTATACTTTAGTGTCTGATAAGGTATTAAAGTTAATCACAGCTGGTGTATAGTGGCTTAACATCTTATTATGCCTATAATATACATCCGAACTAGTAAAGAACGTCATTAGTGGTTTTAGGAATGTGGAAATGTATAGAAAATCATACGCATAAAGTAACTATTAAGGAAAAGGATAAACTACTTCAAGGCTGGATAGAATACATAAAATAAAAGGAGAAAATGGCTGAGTGATTAGCTGCTTATAAATACAAGAAAAGGAATAGAAGGCAAACAAGGATATGATATGAATACACATAAATATTTACTTTATCAGAATCATTTTTGGTGGCACTGACCTCTCGCCGCGACAATCTCGACGTGAAAAATCTCAACGCGAAAATCTCGACGTGAAAAATTTCAACGCGAAAAAACTCAACGTGTGCGCACGGAACTCGACGTGTGCGGGTGAAACTCAACGTGTGCGCGTGAAACTCAACGTGCGTGCGTGAATCTCGACGTGTGTGCGTGAAACTCGACGTGTGCACGTGAAACTCAACGTGTGTGCGCGAAACTCGGCGTATTATGAAGGCTGTGGCGTGCCATATTAAACTGTTATATTTGTTTCCATAATTTATTTCCGCGTTTTATCTCAAAACATGCTCATTTTGGATCAAAATACATCATTTTAATTTTCTACCAGTCAAAGCGTCGCTGGGCAAGATGTTTGGTCAAGATACTTTCTCCAGTGGTTTTCTAACATGATCGCCAGTTTAAATAAAGCGAGAATATACAAAATGTTCTTAATACGCATTTATTTTATGAAAGATTATGGTGTGCAACACTTGCCATGTTTGGTAAAATCTTCAAATATGAACTCTATCAAGGATTTCTCGACTGAAGTAACACATCGATGATCAACAAGTTACATCAAACTACCAATGTACAGGAATGACTTTAGGCTGTGCTTGATACTTGGTCTGAGATATCCGTGGGAACTCTTCAATCACGAATGGAATATCCGCATGGAGAGTCCAGGAGCAGTGCGCTTCTTATGGATGACATAGCAAAAAGTGAATGGTCATAATTTACAACCAACAATATGTATAACAACCTTTCACGCGTCCAGGTTATGCATTGAAGAAACTATGGCAAATTTAATTTCCTTAATTCCGTATTATTGTGGACGAGTTTGGACCCAATTTCAAGAGGTCTTGTGCTTTCAAGTTTCCCATTGTCTCTGTGTCAAGAAGATATGCACAAAAGGGGTCTTGGTTTAAAGTTTATATGTATAGTTACAAATATGAAGAAACACACCTTCCCTGGAGTTTTCATATACTGAAATATGGCGGATTATTCAAGATGGAAACCAACAGAAAAAATATATTCCATATGTCAAGGCTGTTCACCGAGCCTCTTTCCGTATATAATCACTTGAGTGGTCTGTTACGAAAATAAGAACATTTTCGATATTGCTTATCAAAATGCTTATGGACAATTCGAGAACACCAAGCATAAATAGACTCTTAGAGTTTGAGTTTGCTATAAATGAAACACATTAAAGATAAAATATTAACTGCTTTTTTCAATAAAATGACTTTACACTAACATCATACGCTGTTCATTTTGCTAGGAAATTAGAAGCAACACTTTGCTACACCCAGCTTCCTTTTGTATAATATGTTAAGTAGTCAAGGGGGAGGGGTTAAAATCAGGCTACATGGTCAATTGAAAGAATGATGATAAGGGCAAAATTAATAAACGCATATTGACAACCGCTCAAGATAGGGAATAGTTTTAAAACGGTTTACTTGGCGTCGATAGTTGTTTTGAGCACACACTACCCGGTGGCTCTCCATATACCATAACATAAAGACTTTCCTAGTCTAACCAATCATTAATCAAATCACTCAGAGAATCTTACATCCGATTTGCCTCCAATGCCTATGGCTCACATGTCACAATAAGACTTCATATTCTTACAGGCATCTCACATTTTGTGGCAAGGCCAGGACCGTAAATCTTGTTATCCAATCAGCTCGGCATCTTTTCTGGAGGCAAACGAATGACATGATTACGGCAGACGAGGGTGGACACATTGAAACAGAAGATGGCGGACATGATGGGTAATACTTATTATTTAATTATACTGTTGGACGCGGTGTAAGAAAATTCTCGCTAAAACGTCAATAACATGAACAGATGTAAAACAAAAAATATTTAAAAGTGAAATGAAAACAAAAAGACGCACCACTTTAATGAGTGTCTGTAAGGAATATGAATTACTCGACCGAGGCGAATGGCTGAATTTTAATTCACTCATCTATAGGGTCTATGATTCACTTGAGTACTAAAGTAAAGTCGTATCCATTGTCGTTGTGATTGGGCTGTCGATGGGAGAATATAAAAACTAAATTATTCAGTTCTTAAACTCATTTACGCTATTTAATTTATTTTTGTGAATATGACATGTAAGCTTTGACAATTCGTAGTGTATTATGTTTAATACTGTTAAGGCTGGTGTAGACCTTTAAATGGCATAAATGGTTTTTGTACTCTAACTCTAAAACTAATTGTATAATCTTTATAAAAGTATACATTTTTAGAAGCGGATTTTTACATTGAACATGATGATGATATCAATTTGTGACCAAAAATT
>JXSR01S023554.1:5416-18332 GCA_000969725.1 Ophiothrix spiculata | reverse complement strand
TGTTTTGAGCACACACTACCCGGTGGCTCTCCATATACCATAACATAAAGACTTTCCTAGTCTAACCAATCATTAATCAAATCACTCAGAGAATCTTACATCCGATTTGCCTCCAATGCCTATGGCTCACATGTCACAATAAGACTTCATATTCTTACAGGCATCTCACATTTTGTGGCAAGGCCAGGACCGTAAATCTTGTTATCCAATCAGCTCGGCATCTTTTCTGGAGGCAAACGAATGACATGATTACGGCAGACGAGGGTGGACACATTGAAACAGAAGATGGCGGACATGATTACTGGGTATTACTAATTATTTAATTATACTGTTGGACGCGGTGTAAGAAAATTCTCGCTAAAATGTCAATAACATGAACAGATGTAAAACAAAAAAGATATTTAAAAGTGAAAAGAAAACAAAAAGACGCACCACTTTAATGAGTGTCTGTAAGGAATATGAATTACTCGACCGAGGCGAATGGCTAAATTTTAATTCACTCATCTATAGGGTCTATGATTCACTTGAGTACTAAGGTAAAGTCGTTTCCATTGTCGTTGTGATTGGGCTGTGGATGGGGGAATATAGAAACTAAATTATTCAGTTCTTAAAGTCATAGATTACGCTATTTAATTTATTTTTGTGAATATGACATGCAAGTTTTGACAATTCGTAGTGTATTATGTTTAATACTGTTAAGTTACTCTTGAATAGTGCTCAGTAATTAGACGAACATTATAGAAATTAGACGAACATTATATATCGCTGTTAAATACAATGATTTATTGCAACATTTGCACATTTTTTTCACAAGCAGAATCATTATATCCTTAGACATGCTAAAACAACATTGACACATATCACTTGAACGAAAGAAGACACTAACACAATTAGTGATGAATTTTGATTAATCACACCACTGAAGTTACATTTTCTTACCACAAAAAACTGATTGCATGTTTTTTTCCCTCGGAAATAGCATATAAATCGATGAGATCCCGGTATGAGGTAGAGACAAATCCTTCACAACCCACATTATAGAATGATAATGAGAATACAATTTTTTATCCTGACGAACAAACATATTTGTTCTCGAAATTATTTTTCTTTCATGTCATACGGTGACTTTAAACCCATTTGGTGACAGTAAAGCCACATTTGTCCTTTCAACGTGTTAAACCTTTAGTGTTTTATGAATAACATCGTGTTGAAACGAAAAGGAGAAAATCAAATGATATAATGTAGTGAAGAGGCCAATTCAGTTTGTTTTCTCTAAGGGCAGTTCATTATGATATTAGTTCACCCGCAAAATGTGTTTCCTAAATTCAACCAACTAAGTTCATGGAACTCTGTCTCATTGAACATCAAGCACATGCCAAATCGACCATGATCTTCATTTGGCATTTTGGACATTTTAGATGTAACGAAAATGTGTAAATTTCGATAGACAATTCGAGAACATCTTCGAGTAGACTATTGTAGTTTGAGGATTAAAAAATGAAACACTGTAAATTAATATAAAATCTTTAAAGTGCTTTCAAACGACTTTACACCAACATCATCATGATCATACGCTGTGCATTTTGCTAGGAAATTAAAAGCAACATTTCCATTTATGCCCAGCCTGCTTTCTATCACACTGTAGCTTATTTGTGAATTCTTGTTCAAACGAGTAATTAATTACATCAAATTTGATGGTGATCAGAACCCAAATATATTATCGAACAAATCATGTCCTAGAAACAGGGAGAGTTTATTAATGTCTACAAACACTTTCCTCATTTAGAATATCGAATATAAAATCAGTAGAATTTAAAGAATAAATATGACCTATGTTTTGCTAAAAGATACCTCAAAAGTATGTATCCTATATCAAACATTTTGACAGATCTTCTCCTTTGTCTTTATGATCATGATTATATTTCAAGACCCATATATACTTTATGTGGAAAATATCATTATCTTTTACGACTTACATAAATGACTACAAATTAAAAAATCAATATAAACACACAACTTTAAGCATGGAAATACATGTACTACTGTTTTCATGCTTTAGATTAGTTCATCTGAATTATATTGCTTAAATTAATAGACTACGTTGTACGAGCGTACCATGTCAAAAAAATGTAAACATATTTACTTTAATGATGTTCCTTAAAATGTGTATACTTCTCAATTTTTGTTTAATAGTTAATTACGTCAAATTTTATTGTGATCAGAAACAAATAAAGGCGTAATCATGTATCACAAAGTATATTTAGATTGTTTTAGACAACATGCTCTTATGGAACAATATTGAATATACAATTATTATGGCCTATATTTTGGAACCAGTTAAATACAATTAAGTATAAAAATCATGACTTACAAAAATCATTTAGAAATTCGCGAAAAAAGACAATTTTGAAGACCCATATTCACAAAACCGGAATAACTTTAGAATTATTCCATATTCACAAAAGGGGAATAAAGTTATTCCTGAAATAACTTTAAAACCTATTCACAAACGAAGAATAAAGTTATTCCATGGAATAGCTATTCCAGACTATGTAAAATCTAACCTTTTCAGGACTCTGGACTATCTCAATTCCAAGAATGACAAATCAAAGAATAAAGTTATTCCTGGAATAACTTTTGTGAACAGGGGCCAAAGCGCTTATATGCAACAAACACGATGCCGTGTATTATCACATTGGCATTGTTTAGAAATATGTCAAATCGGGCTTTATATTAATTGACCATTTCGTTGTTGAGATGATTTCTTAACACGGGATGTTGACACTGTTCACATTTGTAGCCAATTTGTTTATAAATTTTTATTTCACCAACAAATGTATTTTTATTTATAAACTGCTGAAGTGAACAATAGCCCATGAAGAAAAGAAACAAAAGACCATTATAAGCTGTACTGCACTATGATAGATATCTCCATGGCCTAATCAGTGGTTCACAGCAAAAGGAGAACTTAAGCACTGGGGAAAAGCTTTAAAAGTTTAAACACATGACATAAGATATGCATGCACGCTCCTTTTAATGGGGGTCACACATCGTTAAAACGATGTCTCATCCTACTGCTATTGGTTAGTTGGACAGGCTTAAGGCTACAGTCCCTAAATGGGTGCCATTTACTGCAACTTTTTACCTACTTACACATATCAGAATAATACAATTTTTGGCGTACATATGTAATAGAGTCTCTAGTTTATACATGAGACTTCAGTAGTGATTTCACGTCCATTATCAAGGTCAAAATTACGTCAATAAACTACTTCGAAAAATTTACACCTTTTTCGCCGAAACCTTAAAATTTTATGATGTTCGAACGATTCGCCTGTTTTCAAATTTTGACAGATTGTAGGCTTGATACTGTTTATTGAATTACAAATAATATTTTATAAATTTGTTTTGTTGATTTTGAATGATAATGTAACAAACCCGCGTTGTTTTGATCGAAAAACCGGGCGTGAATTATGACTCTGAGTTCGCCCTGTTTGAGCTGTGAATAGCCTGATTTTAGTATCTACATTATCTACATTTTGTCTGATATACGCATTCGCATAATTTACCTCCAAATTGAGCATTCCAATGAGGCAAAAATTGCAATTTTTATGTAAACAAAAGAAAAATACGTCATTCTAATGTTTATGTTTTAGATTTTAGTTCACCATCTAAACGCTACCTTGATAGCTCAGCGGTAGAGCGCTCGCTTCGTAATGCATGCCTAACCCCAGCCATAATCCATGGTTCGAGTCCCCGCAAAGGCAGTGGAAACTATTTATCTTTTCATGATTAAAAAATAGTTAGGATTCACATTTTCCTGAGCATAGGGATTCCTCGTACCCTTAACAAAGTTCAGTACTCGTTTGACTGGCGGAACGAAACAGTTTCACAAATGTGGTGTACGATGTTTGGGGCACGATCACTAACAGGAATCTCAAATAATGGCAAACAGGCAATATTTCAAGTTATATCTGTTTCAAAAGGAGCACTGGACAGTGCCATTGTTGTGGTGTGCAAAATCGTGATCGCATAAAATGCCATTCACGAACACACTGAATGTAAGCTTAACATGCTTAAGCTTCTCTCGCATTTGCCCCACAGTCTACGAGAGAAACTTAAGCTTAAACACAATGCACCCATAAATGACACTTCATGCGATCACGATTCTACACACTACAACAACAGCAACATCCAGTGCTCACTCCAAAACAAATATAACTTGAAATATTACCTGCCATTGCCACTACTTCCAACTCCTACCTCCAACCGGCCCCCACGACAGTTCTCGTGTGCTGAAAAATGTCGTCGTGTGATATCACAGCGTGAATTTTAAACATCGTAAAACCACTAGTAAAACCAAATGGTAAAACGAGTTCGTAAATGCACCGATGACAGCGTTTACGAGTTATCGAAGCTGTACTAGATGTTGCATTGTCGTAGAACCTCCAAATCCAATTGGTAGAGCACACTCCACGACTATTATTCCTGTTGTACGAGTCTTGCATACGTCCGCTTTGGTACATAAATCGTAAAACCGTAGTAAAAACTGATAGCATTGGCTTAACAAGTGTATTTTACTAATTTAAATTAGTAAAGCGAGCCGAAAAACAAGCATTTGTTTTCAGTGTTGTTGGTTCTCAAGTCTTGCTTCTAACAGAGGGGTTGGTATCCTAAATCAAAGAAAAACATAACATTTCCATTAACTCTGTTGATAATATAAAGACCATGAAGAGAGATGTCTAATTTTCGATATTATTATCGAAAATTAGACATCTCTCTTCAGGGTTTTCATGTTATTTTACTTTATATTTTTCACCAAAATAAGGATGATCCAGAATTTTACTTCAACTTGGTTTTTAGATTGGATAATTTTGATGCACATCGTCTTGTAATCGCCGGTGACTTAAATATAGCTTTGGGTTTACTTGACTATCATGGTTCCCGTTCAGTCCATTTTATAATGTTAACTTCAGTAAAGTATTACTCTCTGTTATGGATGAATTATAGGTTAATAAATGCGCATTTCATACGCGAGTGGAATGAGACAAAATCAATGCACGCGTGGTCAATTTTGATGCGTCCAATTCACGAGGCCCGTAGGGGCCGAGTGCATTGGACAGCAATCAAAATTGACCGCAAGTGCATTGATTTTGTCTCATTTTACGAGCATTATGTATTTTGTCTCATTTTACGAGCATTTTACTTCCTTCTGTGACAATTGGTACTGCTGCCATCGATCCATCACCTGAGGCTCGTGATCTCGGCATTCTTGTTGATAACAAACTCCAGTTAAACAGGCACATTATTAGTATTTGTCGTTCTGCGACCCAGGCAATTTGGAAGATCAGTCAACTCAGGAAATATCTCGATGACAATCAAACTGAGCGCCTCGTCCATGCCTTCATAACTTCACGTCTTGATAATTGCAACTCGCTCCTTTATGGACTTCCAATTTCTTCCATAAATAAACTCCAACGTATCCAAAATACTGCCGCTCGTCTCATAACTAGGAAAAAGAAATGTGAACATATATCTGGTGTTTTACAAGATCTCCATTGGTTAACAGTGGACAAGCGTATTGTTTACAAAATATTGCTCTTAATTTTCAAAGCCATCAACGGGCAATCTCCTGAGTACATCAAAGATCTCATTAACATCTATAGACCTGCTCGTACTTTGCGTTCATGTTCCAAACTTCAGCTTGTGATTCCTAGGTTTTCAACATCATATGGCAAGCGTGCCTTTTCCACAGCTGCTCCCACTTTATGGAATGAATTACATGTTAATATTCGCCATGCCACCTCTCTCAGTCAGTTTAAGTCTTTGGTTAAAACTCATTTGTACAATCAATAGGTGCATGTTCCTGATTTGTTGTTATATTATTTTGTGTGTAGTGTATGTAGTGTAAGGTTTTTGTAAAGGGCAATGAGACCTTTTTGGGGTATATTGCACTAAAAGCGCCTCTGTATTATTATTATTATTATTATTATTATGGAATGCAAAGTTTATTAATTTAATTCATACACGACAGAAAAATAATATTGTATCTTTTGTGAAAAGAAATAAGACCATCAAAATCAAAAACTTCTCCAAACTAAATAAATAATCACCCGACAAAAACAATGAAACATTCAAACGCACTAAACGCCCGCCACGCAAACCGCAACGCAACAAGCGCAGTGCATTGTGAAGATCCACTGCACTCCGTGTACTTTATATTCTTGCGTTCTGATTGGCTAGGTGACACGCGGAGTGTATTAATTTAATTTAATTGATGTTAGGCGGAATGAACATCCTACTCTGCGTGCTTACACAAAACATATAAAAAAATCCACTTGCCCTTTCTAGACTAGATTATATGTGGATCGTCATATCGAAAGGTACCTTAATACCGGCATAGTGCATTACGAGATACGGGCCATTGAAGCTAAGCATAGTCAAAAATCACGTCGAAGGTCGAATTTCTAATTTCATGAGAAAGGTTATCAATAAAGTGTATTCTATCATATTGGGTGTAACTTCGCAACCGAACATCCAATAAACAAAATCAAGGTGTCATTTTAAAGCTTAAAAAATCAATTTTGATTTTGCCGACCTTAAGGTACCTTTCGATATGACGGGTCACATATTTTAGTTTCATCCAATTTAGCTGACAATGTTGCTGATTCTGAGATTTTTTGTAGGATTAAGTCCGACGACTCTATTGTTAAATGTAAAATTTCAACTAATAACCCCTCAAAAGCCAAGGGCTTTTGGAAATTTTATTGTCATTTTCTTAGGCATGATGCAGACTTTGTGTCATTTATCAAAATCAAAATTTCGAGTTTAAAGAATTTTCTTGCGATACTTAATGTAATCAACATATCATCTGGGATGCTTTTAAATCTACCATAAATGGCCATTGCTATCAGTATTGTTGCAGAAAGGAAAAGGAAGGGTAAAAAATAAAGTAGATTTTCAAACGTTTTCCCCATGTTCTGCCCATTTTATTCTCATTGAATTTAAATCGTAGTCCCCCAATGGCCTGCCTTCCAAATTCTACATTGTCTTCTTCAATGATATCTGTGATTTGCTTTCGCTACTCCTGTGATCAAGGCTTTATGTTATCTACTCAACGTACTGGCGTGATATCTTTGCTACCTAAAAAGATAAGGATCCTCATTATGTTGAAAATCATCGTCCAATTTCATTTTTAAATACTTACTATAAAACCATTGCCAAGGTTATGGCTAACCGTCTTAAGGATGCAATATTAGGACAATAATTGATCTCATCGATTATTGTGATGCAAATAATATTCCTGGGTCAATTACTATGTTGGATATTGAAAAAGCCTTCGATTCAGTCGATATGATTTTTTGTTTGATGTTTTTAAAGGCTTTTAACATGGTACCGGTACCTAATTTCATTCAGTGGATGAAAACATTTTATTGTTATATTATTAATAATGGGTTTCTCTCATAAGCTGTTTCCCTAGACCGCGGTATATTTCAAGGCTGTTACATTTCGCCTCTTCTTTGTCTTTGTGCCATTGACGTATTAGCAATTTCAAATAGAAACAACAAAAATATTAATGGAATCTTACTGGGTGATGTTGAAAAAAATAGTTTTGTGGCTGACGACACTACCTATTTTTTACATGGTGACTTAAACTCCTTGTACATTTAAACTCTCACAGAGTTTGCTTCTTTGCCAGGTTGCAAAATTAATATGTCCAAGTCTGAGGCTATTCACATTGGTTGTTCCAAGGACAGTAATATAAATCGTTTAACAATGAAGGTCTAATAGAGGGAAAATGCTTTTAAAACACTTGTTATTAATTTTTTCTTTAAATGTGTATAAATTAAATTTTATCCCAAAACTAACCCACATTCAACTCATTTTAAATTATTGGCATGGAATGGTGGCAATGATAGGGTTAAACGTATCTATTTGCTTGATGATTATAGTGATGCTGGGTTAAGAATGATTGATGTTGAGGGATTTTTACATGCTCAGAAAATGGTTTGGACTAAACACTTACTTGACCCCAACTATAATAGCTTTTGGAAGCACTTGGAGACTGAGACTCTCCGAACGTTTTGCAATGATACCTTACATGTATGGAGGGCTGATGCTCCCAATTGTAAATTACCATCTCCAAGATTCAATTTGGTGAAACAAGAACATTTGGCTCAAAACAATTTTTTTAAAGCAGGATTGGTAGGATCATGGCTTCAGTCCCTAAAAAACGTCTTGCTCGGCTGAACGTCATGTTAACTGCCAGTTTTTGCCTACTTACACATATCAAAATATCACAATTTTAGATGTACATATGGAATAGAGTCTCTAGCTTATATATACATCTTTTCTAGTGCTTCCACGTCCACTATCAAGGTCAAAATGACGTCAATAGACTACTTCGAAAAGGTTTACGCTTTTTCGCCGAAACCTCATAATTTAATGATGCTCGAACAATTCTACTGTTTTCAAATTTTGACAGATTGTAGGCTTGATACTTCTTATTGAATTACAAAGAATATTTTATAAATATATGGTGTTGATTGTGAATGATAATGTAACAAACCCGCGTTGTTTTGTTTGAAAAACCGGACGTAAATTACGACTCTGAGTTCGCCCTCTTTGAGCTGTGAATTGCATGTTTTTAGTATGAACATTATCTATACATTTAGTCTGATATACGCATTCGCATAATTTACCTACAAATTGAGCATTCCAATGAGGCAAAAATTGCATTTTTTATGTTAAAAAAAGCATTCTAATGTCTATGTTTTAGATTTTAGTTCTGATATCAACACTGCCTGCATAGCTCAGCGGTAGATCCCTCGCCTCGTAATTCATGACTAACCCCTGCCGTAATCCATGGTTCGAGTCCCTACAAATGCAGTGGAAACTATTTATCTTTTCATGATTAAAAATAGTTAGGAATCACATTTTCCTGAGCAGAAGGATTACCTTTACCCTTGGTCTAAATAAGATTAAAATCTTTGAGGACCTTGTTCTAGAATTTGATATTGTTTTTAGTCAGATGTTTATCGGTGCTCTCCCTGACTAACTTGTGTTTTGTGTGTGTGACAAAACAAGTTTTTGACAAAATACACTTGAAAACACCCTTGAAAGTCACTTTCCTTCTTTTTAGGCTGTTTCAACTCAAAACCATTTCTGACCTTTGTTCTGCGTTTTGCGACAATTACCACCCATAACATTCCCCACCCTAAGGTAGACAAGGGATAAGATAATTGCACAGTGCTTTGTCACGTGGATTCTGTGAATAGAATCTGTTGATATATATGTATAGTCCGTAGGCTGGGTAGGTTCCCGTGTCCATGAATTGTACCCTAAGTTACTCTTCACAGCCACGGTCTATTATACCATCAGGCATAACAAAAAGAGTGAGGGTAGACTTTTGCTACCCCGGCACTTTTCCCGCTAGACGGCGTTTTCAAAATGGCCGCCAATATTTTCATAATAAACTACATTGTACTTGAAAACAGCATGTAAACAACTTAATATCAGCATTTATCATTGAAAAGTGGCTTTTGTAGCTATGGAAAACATAGTGAGATTAAAATAAGGTCATCAGCATGTATCAAATTCAAAGTTGCCGCCAAATTATATATTTTTCACGAAAATCGGTCAAAACAAGCTTTTAGGAAGTATATATTATTAATAATCAATAGAAAGAAACTTCTATGTCTACCATAAGATCATTTGTTCTCAAACAATGTCATTCTTATATTTCAAAAATCAAAATGGCACCCATAATTGTTTAAAAATGGCTGCAAAAATACATTTTTTGTCACTCAAAATTGATTAAAGTGGAATTAAACCTGCATTAAAACAACAAATACTTTAGTATTCAAAACATTCAATGGAGAATGGCTATTACGGTAACAAAGTACCAATTTCTTCCTACATTTTACTGTTAACATGTTTCAAATTCAAGATGGGGCGGGGCCCATAATCAGGTTAAATATGGCCACCAAAATTCATTTAAATGGGCTTAAGTGGCATGAAAACAGCCTTTTCAACATTAAATAGTCACAATAATCAATGCAAAATGGCTTAGACGGTACAATGGAACAGGCCTTATTTGTCCTAATTTTAAATGATTATAATATTATTATGTAACCCAGTACCACTTTCATTTTTTAAATATAAATTAGCCCTTGGCATCCCCTTATATGCTGACAGTTTCAAATTCATTGGTTTACTAGAAGCTGACATAGCTCTCACACGAAAGCTTGTTTTGTATTGGTCGAAAGTAGGATATTGCTGACAAGTCCAAATAATAAGCCAATCAGTGGTGCATTATAGAATGTGTCAACTGAATGATCTATTTAAACACACACTATTGATTTTGTGTAATGCGTGTATGAATTGTGTTGTGAACAATGCTAAACCATTGGGCAACTAAAGGTCTGGAAAATACAATAGCTGTAAATTTCTAACCAAAGTACTAGTGCCTTTAAAATTAGTCCATATTTAAGAAATATTAATTATAATTGATTTGTTGTTTTATTTCAAGACAAAATGTTACAGAAGTTATCTATAACCATAGTTTACACACATTTGTGATGACATTTTAGTGCTTGACCTTGAATTTTCTGTTAAATTTGCAAAAAATGTCTAAATGGTTTCCAAGTCAAAACACAAGTAAACAGTAAATACGTTGTAACTTCAAAAATATGAAGTATTTCAAAAATCTGTCAAACTGATTTTTTAAACATGTTTTTCTGTATACTTAAATACCAAAATTAGGAAATATTATAAAAATCTGAACAAAATATAGACAATTCAAAATATAGTAATTTTTGCACATTTTGGGGTAAAAAAGGGACGTACACAAAATAATCAAAATCCGTCTAACATAAATTTTCACCATGTAGTAACAAACTGTCTGAATGCAAAATTTCCAAATTAACGTCAAGGTTGTCAAAAATATAGGTATTTATAGATTTTCCTGGTTTTTGTTTCAAATATGCTAATTATATGCAAATGATTATATTAAAAATTAAATTCCAAACATAATTTACATCTTCTAAGTGTCAGTGAAGTGTATTGTTGAAAATGTTATGCAAGAAAAAGAGTTTCATTAAAATACAAACGAGTAGTTTATATTTTAGCATTGACCAGTAGGTTAGGAAAAATAAGGCATGTTCCACTGTAAGGACAGACATATTTCTGTCCAGTTAATGTTGTTACAAAATGTAAGTCCTAAATGATGTATACAATAAGGTCCCAAGTGGTTTTCAAAATACATTTTTGTCAATATAAATATATCAAAGTGGCATTAAAACAGCATTAAAACATCAGATATTCCAAAATAGTCAAAAGAACATGGTTTTTGAGAGCAAGTTGCCGCTAAAATAAATTATGTCGCTCAAAATTGTTAAGAATGACATTTAAACAGAAATTTTAACATTTAAGGGGTTTCTCAGAGTTTTCTTAATGCAAATTCTCCATTGATTTTCTTAAAAAAATTAGCATTTGGTAGATTTATTTGTGCTGATAACGAATCAAATATAAAAAATAAGATAGGTCACCGTGCTCGTTTTCGACATCCAGTTTGAAAAAAAGTCATCCAGTTTGAAAAAATGACATCCAGTTTGAAAAAATGGTACCCAGTTTTAAAAAATGGTACCAGTTTAAACAAATTGACGTTTAGTTTATAAAAAGGCAACAATTAGAAAAATGACGTCCAGATTGAGAAAAAGATGTCAAGTTTTACAAAAATCACGCTCAGTTTATAAAAAGTACGTCCAGTTTATAAAAATAATGTCCAAATTGATAGAAATGACGTCCAGATTGAAAAAAGGGTGTCCAACTTGATAAAAACGACGCCCAGATTGAAAAAAAGACTGCCTAAATTATTAAAAAGGACGCCCAGGCTAAAAAAAGAGAGTCCAATTTTATAAAAATAGCTATTAACGTCTCCCAGTTTATAAAAATGGCGTCCAAATGGATAAAAATGACGTCCATATTGAAAAAAGCTGTCCAAATTAATAAAAAGGACGCCCATATTGGAAAAAGGGTGCCCAGTTTTATAGAAATAGCTAAAAAGTCTCCCAGTTTATAAAAATAGCGTCCAAATTGATAAAAACGACGTCCATATTGAAAAAGGGTGTCCAGCTTTATAAAAATAACTAAAAACGTCTCCCAGTTTATAAAATTGGCGTCCAAATTGAAAGAAGCTGTCCAAATTAATAAAAAAAGGACGTCCAGATTAGAAAAAGGGTGCCCAGTTTTGTAGATATAGCTAAAAACGTCTCCCAGTTTATAAAAATGGCGTCCAAATTGATAAAAATGACATCCAGATTAAAAAAAGCTGTCCAAATTAATAAAAAGGACGTCCAGATTGTAAAAAGCTGTCCAGTTTTATAGAAATAGCTAAAAAGTATCCCAGTTTATAAAAATAGCGTCCAAATTGATAAAAACGACGTCCATATTGAAAAAGGGTGTCCAGCTTTATAAAAATAACTAAAAACGACGCCCAGTTTATAAAAAAAATGACGTCCAGTTTATGAAAATAAATTCAAAGGCCGTTCAGTTTGTAAAAAGGGCGTCGAGTTGTAAAGAAAAGGAAAAAAAAAGACCAGATTAAAAAACGCGCCGGGATTTCCCGGGGTTGGGGCACTCAAATATAATGCTGCAGGCATAGTTGCTGAGGGCCCGATAAAGCTCATTTTCAAAAACTCGGGTATTTTTTCAAACCTAGTTTTAAAACTGTAACGGTAGATTCCACATTTAGGGTATAATGCTGCAGACATAGCGTGAACAACTTGGAAAAGGTGAATTAGGGTTGTTTTTGAGGACAAAAGGGCTTATTAGTCGACACCTTTTAGGGTATCGAAAACAGTCATTTTAGCTCATTTTCAAGAAATGGGTACTTTTTCAAATCCATATTTTGGCT
>JXSR01S023550.1:5688-16037 GCA_000969725.1 Ophiothrix spiculata | reverse complement strand
TCATATCTGTTAGATACAAATACCATATTTGTATATGTTTCTTTTAATACATAATATCCCACGTCTAATAAGTGTGGTTTGTTACACTTTTGATGATTTCTAAACAGTGTTTTGTTTACTATTTAAAATTTCCAGCATTTTTGAATCTTATAGAAACAAATATGTGTGATTTTCTTCGGAGAAGAATTAATTCTTTTTCTTTCTTTCTAGAATTATTTTTTCGTTTTTAAGATTTGAAATATTGCCATTACGAATGCGATTAGAAACTAAAATCACCATGTCCTTGTAAAGGTCACTTTGGACTATAAAACGTTGTTGAGTTCTTTTCATATTTTGGAGGTTGAAACAGATACTGGACCCTCCTTGTGACCTTTGATAATTGTTAAAATAGGTTAATGGGAGGTTATAAAGTCCAATAATTGTAAATCAAGTTTCAGTTTAATATGAATATTTTCAAAATTTGATTTTTAACCTCTTAATGACCTATTGATGAATTTTAGGGGGTCATACTGTACATTGCTACATTTGGCAAATTAAACATTTGACTTTTAACCCCCTTAGTAACATCTGATGAGTTTTAAAATGTTTTCACGTTGATTAAAACGTCATTCATTACACACATACTCTTCAAGGGCCTATTTTTTAAGATATCTAAAAAGGGATCTCCCGACTATTTGTGATGACTCACCCCGAAAAGGGGGACTTTGCAACAGAACACTTTTCAAGATACAGGTGAAATTCCCGAGGGGGGGGGGTTCTCAAAAAAAAATTGTACGGGGGTGTGCCACGCAGACTTTGCGATAAGGACCGTTCGCTATACCTAAAAAAAAGGCAATTTTGCAACCCTTTACCATACCATTTTTCCTCAAAAAACACCCACTTTGGGCCAAATTGGGCGCTTTTTAAGACAATTTTCCCAAAAAAAACCATTTTTTTCCATTTGGGCGCATTAGGTCTGTGACAAAAACCCACCCATCGATATACCTAAAATGGCGAAATTGTACCCAAAAACCGTGGCACATACACGTATACCAACCTAATGTGAGAACCCCCCTGGGGTGAAAATAGGTAACAAAAAATAAAGAAAATAATAAGAATTTCCAGCAGATTTTCTGTTGTAAAATTTGATCGCCTTGATCATTTTCAACAAGTAAGGTGGCATTTTAAAGCTTGAAAAATGCTGCAACAGATGAAATGAAAAAATCCAAATTGATAACATTTTCAAGGTCCCCCCTTTCGGGGTGAGCCATCACATTTTCCCTTCATTTTCAACTTCAAACGATTGAAGCTTAGAATTGGGTTTGCTAACAACTTTTACTTTTGATGTAACGCGTAACATAATATACTTGTATCAAACCTTGACTTTAAGGGTAAATTACCTCCATCTACTCAGGAAAATGTGAATCCTAACTATTTTTTAATCATGAAAAGATAAATAGTTTCCACTGCATTTGCGGGGGCTCAAACCATGGATTATGGCAGGGGGTAGTCATACATTACGAAGCGAGGGATCTACCGCTGAGCTATCCAGGCAGCGTTGAGATCGTGAACTAAAATCTAAAACATAAACATTAGAATGTCGCATTTTTCTTTTTTTTTTACATAAAAATTGCAATTTTTGCCTCATTGGAATGCTCAATTTGTAAGTAAATTATGCGAATGCGTATATCAGACAAAATGTAGATAATATAGGTACTAAAAACAGGCAATCCACAGCTCAAACTGGGTTAACTCAGAGTCGTAATTCACGATTGTTTTTTCGGGCAAAACAACGCAGGTTTGTTACATTATCATTCAAAATCAACACAACATATTTATTAATCATTATTTGTAATTCAGTAAGAACTTATTACTTCATTATCGAGAAACCTCCATATGCATTACTTGAAATAATGGCTTCTAACGATACTCAGAAAAATAGTTAATATAAAATAACCACAAAAAAAACCACATTTTTTGGCCAATTTGGCTTCCGACCAAGCTAAAATTAACAGGTATTTTTTTAAAATGACTTCAGAATGGGAATTTTAATTCAAAACACCCACTCAGATGTTGCGTCATTTTTGTTGTTTTAGGATTTTGGCCAAGTTTTTGAATTTCAGGCCAAAAAAGGTAAAAACATCACTTTTTTCCATTTCTGTTCATTTTTTGACCTTATTTGGCATGAAATTCAAAAAAATGGTCAAAATCCTCAAAAATAAAAATGACGCAACATCTGAATGGGCATTTTAAATCAAAATTGCCATTTAAATTAGTCATTTAAAAAAATGTTATGTTATTTTTTTCGGTCAAATATCAACATCAACTTCACGTTCCTTGTGAAATTTCTTTCTGGTAATGTATACCTTTGTTAACTTTAAGCATTTTGTTAAAAAGTTATGGTGCAAAATAAACTTGCAACAACGTAAAATTGAGAAACGTGCTTTCCCCCCCCCCCCCTTAATTTATAATATTCCATTTGATATCGGAACTCCTCAGAATTATCATTATTGTTTAAATTTATAAATCTGTAAGGGAAAGTATTTAAGATTGGTCAAAAATCAACATCACCTTCATATTCCTTGTGAAATTTCTTTCTGGTAATGTATACCTTTGTTAACTTTAAGCATTTTGTTAAAATGTTATGCCTGCTCTCTAAATGTAAACGAGTGAAAATTTCACTCCCCAAAAGAGTGAAACTCTTATAAACCACTCCTTTCTGAGTGGTTTATAAGAGTTTCATTCTTTTGGGGAGTGAAATTTTCACTCGTTTACATTTAGAGAGTGTACAAAATAAACTTGCAACAACGTAAAATTGAGTAACGTGCTTTCCCCCCTTAATTTATAATATTCCATTTGATATCGGAACTCCTCACAATTATCATTATTGTTTAAATTTATAAATCTGTAAGGGGAAGTATTTAAGATTTACGTCTTCATTATCAACAGGCATAATTCCATATACTTCTTACAAATCCATCTTTATTCAATCTCTGCGCTAATAATGCCAGCGGTAATTAAACTTGACCTTGAAAGAAGACACGGATGGTGACGTCATTGTGTAGTATATCCGTAATGGGTATTTTCGTTTTTATGTGTGAGTGTGTCAACGTCTTTCAGAAAATTCATGTTATTTTCCCAGTATTCTGTAAGAATCACATTAAGGATTATTCGCAAATAATTGTGGTACAAAGGAGCAAAATGAGAGAGCGATCAATTTAATTTTGTCTTTTCATTAATGATGGTTTGTTATGAGTGACTGAAAACGGACGATTTTAGGGTATTTTTTAAACAACTTTTTTTCAAATAATTACAGAGCAGCGTTACGTTAGTGTTTTGAATCGAAATGTTTGTGATCAGATACCGTATCATAAGCTGACCTTGATATTATTTCTTAAAGGTAGATTTTCTCCGAATTATAAACCATTTTTATATGTTTAATACTGAGATACATTGTTTTCACAATATTTTTTAAGGTGTACGAAGAAATACGCAAGAATTACGTATCATAATATCAAAAGTAAACGTAGGTCACTTGGAAGTGTTGCATAAGACCAAGTTGCACTTTAAGGGATCTCAGTGCATTGTATGTCATCAGGGCTTGGTATATATATGTGCCCCGTCATATCTAAAGGTACTGTAGCAAAGTAAATTACGAGATACGGCTGAGACATTGAAGCTGAGCTAGTCAAAAATCACTACAAGGTGTAATTTCTAATTTAATCAGAAACCTTACCTATTCTATCATATAAATCAGGTTTCAACATCCAAAACATAAGACAAATGTTTGACAAACCAAGATAGAGATCCTTTCTCCATTCATGATTATAGCAGTACAGAAACTTTAAACTCGATTTTCTCAGAACTATAGTTTTTTGAATCAACCCAATGGCTATAACCAATTTGAATCTAACTTTGCAAGCGAACATCCAATAACCAGAAGCAATGGGTCATTTTAAATCTTAATTTATAATCTTTCAGATGAGACCAACAATCAATTTTCATTTATGGACCCTTAATGTACCTTTCGATATGACGGGTCACATATAGATTCTTTTTTTTTCCTGTAGACTGAGTTATTATATCCATAACTAATGGTGCACTTGTGTAATCCGGAAATCAAGGACGACTTAATATAAAAATTGCCTGTACCGTACGATAACTAGATTAGGGATATTGCATATTTTGTTTTTAATAAGAAAGTGTAATTCGAGATACGTACTGGAGATTATTTGCACGCGATTTTCGGTCACGCTTTAAATTTAGACTATTAGATTTCCAAGGGGGGAGCAGGAAGTTGGGTTCGGGGTTGAATTTTTTTTCGCGTCCCGTTTGGGGGCGAATTCTTTTTTCTTAGAAATTACTGTTTTTCCCCTATTTCATGTTCAGGGGTGAATTTTGTTTTTCTTCTGCCCACGGAGGGGGTATTTTTTTTTCTAAAAACTTCCTGCTCCTCCCCTTGAAATCTAATGGTGCGCCCCTTTAAAGTTGAAAGCGAGTTACCAAATAGACCAATCTGATCAGGGCCGTGAAACTCGCATTCCCAGCCAATGGAAGAAAGTGGTAAAATCCAAGCTCGGGTCAAAAGTGAAAAAAGATTAGCAATAAATTGAAATAATTTATATGCCTTAAGCTTATACTCAGAAAGGAAAATTACTACGTATAGTATCAAGGTTGCCTCCTACTCAGTCGACCTTTATGTTTATAATGCCCCTTGTATATAGATAAAAATAGTAGCAACTAGTTTCATTGATTATATTATATACATTCCATTTATTAAATAATTTATATAGACACTCCTTATGTAAATCATGTTGTATTTGTTCATGAATTAATCTACAACAAACATTTCCGTCTGTACTAACAGGTTTAAACTAATACCTATATATAATTCCATATACCTGGTGGATAAATCCATGTAACTTTTTCTAGATTGTAATATTGCCCTTTTTATGTTTTGGAAAATTTACGTTTTATATTTTCGTATCATACTTTATTTCTTTATTCATCATTGTATCTTTATTACATGATAATCATGATAATAAATGTATTAAAGTTGCATATATTAAAATATGAACCAAATTGTTGTAAACAATTCCAATTTGGAAATGAGAACAAATGAAAATGAAACGTAAGTAATTTTTAACCCCCCCCCCCCCCCCCATTTTGATACAGTTTGTATCCAGCTGACTCTCAAAAATGTTGATGTGTTTTATAACCTTTGACGCATTTTATCTATGACTTGAGTTTCGACTTAAAATTCTTTCGCAAAAGCACTTATAGATATTTGGTCGATATAGACCCCCTTTGACCTCCAACTGGCGAGTGGAAGTCAAGGACCACTTGGCAATGTACCGTGAATAAAAACTTTCCCAAAATTTGGGCAATTGCCGAAAATTGTGATTTTCCAATCCGGAAGTACTTTACGATATTTGAATTACATAATGCATTGGCCAATTTCAGTGATCATTGTATAGAACTCACCGCTGTAGCCAAACCAAGTTCATACGATCAAATTGGAATCTTCTCTGTGGAAAATACCATTTCAATATAACAGTATTTTTAGCTATTTGTCAAGACATGTCATAATAATAATACCAATAACCGTCTAAAAGATATGAAAGGAAGTGCACTGACAAATTGGAATCTTCTCTGTGGAAAATACCATTTCAATATAACAGTATTTTTAGCTATTTGTCAAGACATGTCATAATAATAATAATAACAGTCTAAAAGATGTGAAAGGAAGTCTTCGATGTAGGAAAGCGCATATTCATAGTCTTGGAACCATCACTAACAAGTTCAATCCTACATTATAACGATAGTCAAATCTAGGCCTGTGACTTTTCGGATAATTTGCTACCCGGGTACCCGACTGTATTGATAATTGAGCATTTACAATGTTAGAACGAGAAGTTTGACGGTCTACTACCATAATTGTGTTCGTCATTTATCATGACTACTTCGACTTTGACCTTGCCTTTTGGTGGTTGAATCCTCAGTTTGCTTCTTGTTTACTCATCAGAGGCAAAACAAAGTATGCAACCCTGGGGATGAGGCTGTTATGAAAATACATAAGAAATGGAAAATACGTATACCAATTAACTTTACACTTTTTGCTATATCTCAAAAACTATTTGACGGAATTTGGAGGTGAAATTTTGGATTTACAATCAGAAAAATATGGGCTCTCATTTGACATTAAAAAATGCAATACTTCCGGTTGAGCCCTAGGGATGAGAATGTGATCGGAACCTACACCTTTAAAGCAGGAATCTATATGAAAGGTTGCTGCAAAAATCACAATATTTTTTCCATGTAACTTGTGAGACAACATTTAGTTCTGATATTGATATTATATTTCCATTCTGTTTTGAAGCGTTATTGTTTGTTTGCTTGTTTGTTTAGGAGCAAAAAATAATACGGATCAAGTACTTACGAAATAATAGAATGTGATAATAGATAACTTACACTTATTATTTATGTTTTTCCGATGCTTTAGTCACGTATAAATTTAAGCAATACGTCGAGGTTGTGATCAGAAATGGTTTTGAGTAATAGCAGCCTAAAATGAAGGAATGTGAATATCTGAAAGCGTTTTCAGTGGTATTTTATCAAAAACTTTTTTCTTTGCTTTTTTGCCACAGAAAAATGAATTAAATGCACACGCGTACTTTTCTATACTAATTGATGCACGTTAAATTAAATTCAACAAATGCCAATAAAAGAAAAAGTAAGCATATCTAAGCAAATCAGCCCATATTTCTCGAATTATAACAACGTACCAAATCTTGCCAAATATTGAAATGAACTGATGTTCAATGTTTGTCCATGTAACAAATAATACCAACATCATGAACAATTTATGTAAAAATATTATTATGCAATGATTTGGCCTTAATCAATCCTAATCGATCATTACTAGTCTCTTACACAATACAAAACCAACAGTTCACAATGTTTTAGCATATAAGAGTTATGCTACTTGCAATAGAGTCTGATTGCTTGGTGCATACTTCAAGGTTTATATAATATAGATGCAAATGTAATCGTTTTATTTATAATTTACTTCAGAAAAGCCGTCACTGTTGACCTTTCTGCATTATCCAAATCAACAAAAACGGGCGTAAGATGATTTTCATTTTACCATTCATCTAATTTATTGATGACAATATGTAAAATGATACAAGACTGGCTGACAACAATAATGCACCGCGTGCTGCAGTTGGAGTTGTCTGCACTCACGAGGCGCAGCCGAGTGAGTTGGACAACTCCGACTTCAGCACAAGGTGCCCTATTTTATTTTCACAATGTATCATTTATAGATTAATCACTGCGTATTACTTGACGCGAGTGAAATTGTACAACAATAATGCACCGCGTGCTGCAGTTGGAGTTGTCCGCACTCACGAGGCGCAGCCGAGTAAGTTGAACAACTTCGACTTCAGCACAAGGTGCATTATTTTTTTGTACAATTTCACGAGCGCCAAGTAAAGAGCAGTAATTAATCTAATTCATACACGACAATGATTAGAATAAAATTGCAAAAAATTAAACGGCATAATTATTTAAAAATGTGTTTACTATATTAATAAAACATAGAAAATACAACCATCCATCGTCCCATGATAATAATTGTAATTTAGATTTACCTTTCTTTTATAATAAAACTTGCCATACAAGCGCAAGCATGTTACGCGTACGAGTACATGGAATTGCACAACTCACTACGCGATACGCAGCGTGCAACTATACGAGATTAATGAATGCGTATAAGTTACCAACTGTCCAATTAGAATTACAATTTCAACGCGTACTAAGCGCAGAGTGTATGAATTATTTATATTCCAAGAAAAGGAGTGATAATGGAGGATATAGTATCATAGACACGGGGGATTGAAGTTATTATTTGAAAATAATGGATTGCAAAAAAGTATAAAAATACCTTGATCAGATTGTTTTTTTATACTCCGGTTTAGACATAAAAATCCTTCCCGGCAATAGAACAGTAGAATTAACAAGTAATTAGAATCAGGGTTTGAACCGAATGCTAGAAAACCCAATTTGTTCCAGCGAATGGTTTGCTTTTATGTGTAACAAAATATTTTTAATACATGGCCTATCTTATACCTTACTTGATCTTAAAGCCTAATTGATTAATCATTGAAGGTGTGAACAGAATTGAAGTGCTTAAGCTATTCAGTCTTTGTTATTTGGCATTGGTTAATTTGAATTTTATGATTCAGCATTGATCATAAATTCCTTTGTCATTTTTTTCCCTGTAGGAATGTAATTTTGGTCATAGCTCATTGTTTAGCAGATGTCTTGGAAATTTCTTATGTTGAATGCATTATTGAAATAGAATAGATGTAAGAATATTAAAATTATGAAAAATGTATCAAAATTCAGACACCTACTGCAGGATACATATCTGTCCAGCAGAGAGCTGCATAATATGTTCTGTTTCGCAGCGATCACTTTTCAATATACAAAACTTGTTGAGTTGATAGGAATAATTCTGCAATTTGATGATAATAATAATAAAATGAGACTTGCGGGTTTCTGTTACAGTCTTATAATATACTGCTTCGCTACTCTAAGTACAATATGAATATAATTAATGTGAGAATTTCAACAGTGACAACTTTTCTTTGGTTAAATGCCAGTATGGCAACAAATATTTGCAGAGGTTTTCCTTCTTTGTCTCCTTTTACCACGATATTTGGAAATTATAACAATCGATCAAAATGTAATATTTAATATATACAAATTTGGTGCTGATATATGAAATAACTCTGTAATTTGTTGATAATTAAATCAGACTTAACCACTGCGGAATTCTGTTTTATCCAGCCGATTAAAACCTAATATGTTCTGTTTCGCGGAACCAAATTTATACTTTATGTGAATGAAATTGTTTTAACAGTGCCATCTTTTGTCTGGTTAAATGCCAGTATTGCAACAGTTATTTGCAGAGGTTTTTCGTTCTTTTTTTTTCCTAATTAATAAATTACTTGGAAATAATTTTGATTTACTGCACTATTTGAACAAATTTAAGCAAGAATATTAAATAATAGATGCACCAAAGTTTTGACTCCCACTATAGGATAGATGCCTATCTGACAGATAGCTGCCTAATCTGTTCTGTTTCGCAGCGCTCATATTTCAAGATATATTGAATTGGTTCAAATATAACTCATTCTGAAAATGTATATTGATAGATAATCGTTACACATAACCACTGCAGGATTCTGTTCTGTCCAGCAGAGAGCTACTTAATATGTTCTGTTTTGCAAGTGAAATATCATTTTGAACTTATGGCTTATGTAACAAATTTGAGAATTAAATGCCTTCTATGTTAAGCATTTAGCTAACAGCTTCACCAAACCTTTCTTCTCTCATATTTATTTACACCATGAGTCTAGTGAACAATCTATAATTGTGATCACAAAACGACACTTTTTTAATTTTACCCACCTTTGTGTATGAAGAGACATAAACCTTGAAGGTACGGTCAAGTATCGCATAGAAAAAAATGTTGTTAAACAGAAAACGCAGCAAACAATTAACGTTTAGATAAACCCTTCTTTTTAAATGACAGTATAATAGCAAATATCTTAACACTTAAGTGGTCAAGTGGTCCATATGGACCCAACGCGGAGTAATTTTTCTTCGCCCTTTTATGTATTTGTCTAACTTTACCATACCCTTCACCTGGTGGCAAAAAAAAAAAAAATCGACCCACCCCTTCCCATGCTAATTAGCATAAATAAGCATTTTCGAGTTTTGCACATAAAATCGTAACCGAACAACTTTTTTCACATTTTATTTCAGGAATGTATTTGTACTTACATAGTGCAAATATGAACCAAATTTGATTGAAAAATTCCATTTGGAAGTGAGTTTTCAAATTTTTGGCGGGAAAATGTTGATGCGACACGGATTTTTTTTTTGCAGCCATTTTGAAACGGTTTGTCCGATTTTCAAAATGTTTTCTTTGTTTTAGTTTTTTTGAAAGTCCTTTACCTGTCACCAGAGTTTCAACGTAAAATTCCCTTGCGAAAGTGCTTTTTCAGTGTTGGGTCATTATGGACCCCCCTTGACCACTATACATGTGGAGGACCTTGACCACTTAAGTGTTAAATTTAACAAAGCAAAAAATGCTGTTTATCGGCGTATCTGTTTCACTTTGTCTGTGAATAATGTTATTACAGTCATAACTCCGGGGTGCACTTGTATAATTCGAAAATTTCAGATAACATAATAAACAAATTACATGTACGATAACTAGATTAAAGATATAGCCTAGGCAAGCTCTTTTTACTAAATTAGTCACGATATGGAATTGACATTTAATTGCACCTTAGTTT
>JXSR01S023547.1:48613-59397 GCA_000969725.1 Ophiothrix spiculata | reverse complement strand
TCTTCCTACACTATTTCTACACTAGACAATAACTCACATACCTTTGTGGTTCTTCTATTTCAACATGTTTCCTCTTTGTGCCTTTTTTGTCCTTGGAACCTTCTAATTCTCTAGCCATCTGTTGTAGTTGAATTTGCTGAAAGGGTATAAATATTTGATGAAGATTTCACAATTTCAAATCGTTGTGCAGGCCTACTCAGTGGGCCTCTACAGGGTGTATCAAAAAAAAGTTTACAGTGATCAAAGTGCCTCCATTTCAAAAAGTATGATACATACGCAAAATTTGTTGTTTAATATGAGTAGTAGAAACCATTATCTTTCCATAACAGAAAAAATTACATATGTGCGACAACCAGAACGAAAATTATGGTCAATTTTGTAAATTGTAAATAAAACTGGTTGCGCAAAGTCAATAAAAATAATAACGGATCCTTATGTTTTTCCCAAATAATAACGGATCCTTATGTTTTTCCCTTTTTAAGATGACTAGAGAACTTTAACATTTCCTGCATGTCAGATTAGGGATATGTTAACAAAGTGCGACACTTTTTGGCAATTAGTTTATAAACATTTATCAAAAGATGTCGACAAATTCGTTAATATCTTTGGCTTAAACTAACACTTATGAAAGAGACCTTAGGTCATCAAACCAAGTGATTTTGGAGATGGGAAATTGTTTTCTTTAATGTGTGGACAGTGAAATAGCCCTGTTAATGAAGTGATAAAAAATGGCAGACAATGGTCAAATATCCGAAGTTTATTCAAACTGTAATTACAAGGCAAAAATGGATAGGATTTAGCCTCTAAACGTCAGAAGTTATTTGTTTCGTCCTATTTGATCTTATTTTTAACTAAAAGATGTTACCTTCAGTAAAAATTGCAAGTGTGAAACCAAACAATCTTTGCACAGCTGATTTTATTAACAATTTACAAAATTGACCGTAATTTCGTTTCGGTTGTCGTATGACTGTAATTTTTTCAGTTATGGAAAGATAATGGTCTCTACTACTTAAAATTAAAAACAAATTTAGGAACGTATCATACTTTTCACAGTGTAGTCACTTTAATCACTGTAAACTTCTTTCTGATACACCCTGTATATCTATGTCCTACTTTTACTGACAATCTTGTTTAATTCACTTGCAAATTTTACGATTTGATGGTTTATAATTTATAATTTCACTCAAATCTCACAAGTGATTATTAGATTGCCTTGTAGCCTGATTGGCGTCCCTTTTAAAAATACGGCAAGTCCATGTTACATCGTTGGTAAAATATATAAATGAAGAATGAAACTAGAAGGTGTGTTTCCACGATGTTTTAATAAGAAAATACTATTGCTGACGTTTCGGACGTAAGTCCTTCATCGGAGTAAACAAATTCGTGGGAGAATGTCTGTGAGAAAAATGGGGAGCGCGCGCTGAAAGATGCGGCATGCAATACGCGAGACCTGGCGCGAGGCGTAGTCACAGACATTGTCCCGCGAAAAAAGAAATACCAAAAATGAAAATAAACAAGAAAAGTCATGAAAAGGAAGATCAGCAATAGTATTTTCATATTAAAACATCGTGGAAACACACCTTCTAGTTTCTTTCTTTTTTATTCTTGTTTTATAAAGTCAATCTCAGAAATAAGCTCCCCGTTTCGCGGGTTTTTTTACTCATTAACGCGTGTTGTCAAGAAGTACTCTGCGCCGTAAGCGACACACTGCAATTCACGCAGTTTGATGTGATAGGTTGTTCCCGCGATGGTCATGCAAAGTTCTTGTCACTGGGGAAAATTGACCAGTCAAAACGATCGTCATGCGTCAGCTGATTCAGGTAATTTAAATTCTTAATTACGCGTACGCACGGACTGCGTAGAAGCACAATTGTTTGAATATTTTGGACGCGCTTTTCAGGGAGCTTATTTATAAGATAGACTTTACCAAATGATCCTTTTTAAATGTTATACCAAAATGACCCCCTTTTTAAATGCATCTTTTTACATAAAGGGCTCCATACATATCAATGACACATTCCTAACACTTCAGATATAATAGGGGCTCCACTCTGTGATGTCCTGGCTTCCCTTTCTTTAACCAATGGCAGGTCAGGCGATTCTGCAGGATTCTTCCCTTTTGCATCTCTGTGACACCTTATCGCCAACCATCACACCATCTCACCATAAATTGTCTAGTGTCAGAACTAGGCCCATGACTAGTGTTCCAGCTAAGGATTTTGAGTTTGCGCCAATCTTGACAAAATTGAAGTGCTTACACTAAAACCATAAGCTGAGGCTGAAAATTGGCTAAAAACCATCTTCCTTGAACATTTTCAGAAACCTATTGTGCCAATTTTTCCTGCCACTGCGCTAATGGCACACTATACGGCAGTAGCATGAACACTGCCTTGGACTAATGCCCCGGGTACCCGGCCGCAAATTAGGTTTTGAACCAGGGTAGCAAATTGCTTGTAAAGTCCCTAGTCTAGTCAGAACCCATTTAGAGCTACTCTGCAATGCTGTTGCTTTCCTTTCTTCAACCAATAGTAATTCTACAGCTTTTATTCCCTATGAATTTACATTCAAAAGATATTAATAGTTTTGGCAGCAACCACCATTGTAACGCACCTTAAATTCCTCTTGTGTCAGCACCCTTGTAAAGCTAATCTGCGATGCCCTGGCTTTCTTTTCTTCAACCGTTAGTGACTCTGCAGGATTCTCCCCTTTTGCTGCAGCATCTTCATCATCTGATGAGTGTACAACATCTTGCCAGCTGCCATCGCTGTCATCGTCATTGCTGGCGCTCTGCCAACCATCTGAAATGACAACATTTGTGTGAAGACTGGCTGGTATAATCAGAGAGCAATGTTTCACCAGATTTTATGAACATTTGTCTTGTAATTGATGGGCAATTCAATAAATTAGTGATACACATCTAAAGGCAGCATTGGAGACCAAAATTTTGTACTCATAATTCGTACAAGGACATTATAAAACAAAGTAGTGTTTATCATACCTTCAGATCCAAAAATTTCATTTTTCATTATGGACAATCAAGTCCTCATCAAAACTACAAATAGAATAAAAGATAGGATTTCTTGATTTGCCTGTCATCTATCGTCTAATGATGGATGGGTGTGTACATTATTTTGAGTAATGGACGCCCCCGCTATCTCTTATTCTCATTCTTATTCGGAAATTTACCGTTTTTAAGAATATTAGTGTGTTTTTACATTAAAAAATAGCGTGACATCATTCAGTTTATTACTGGCACCCCGTAAATATAATGAATCAATCCATATGCTTGAATGTTCCAGAGCACATCCACAGCAGAGTAATATCATCAGGTGAATAAACATTGCTGTTTACAAATGATGAGGCACGAAGAAAAACAGGCATGGAAAATATGCAAAAAATCAATCTGATTGGAATAAGCCCTATTCAAAAACTTACTGTGTGTTTTGAAGAAGATTTAATTGCAATCATTACTTGGTATGTTTGTTGAATACATAAACATGATCAAAGCGACAAAGGTCCAGTTCGACACTAGCTCTGTCAATGACACTGAACTGAGCATTTCATCATCATTCATGATTTGGCTTTAACAACGAGTTTGAGAATCATGAAGACTAGAATTCATAAATCCGTTTTTAATTTCTTTATCCACATACTTGAGAGAAATCGGATATATGAGTAATAAGGTAAGCTAACTTGAAACTCATGAGTCACAATTAGTGGGATTTGCATTGCACAGCTCCGTATCAGTGTTAAATTCATGATTGCACAAATTTATAGTCTCAGGCTTGCTAATCATACTTGTATTGCTCCTCCTTGCCACAACACACAAATTTCAGTACAAAATATAGCAAAACAAATTTTGTACTTATGATATTTTTTTTCCAGATTTGTTGTGCATGGTGGGCTGATCAAAATATGTTTGTGAGCTGAGTGAGTTGGCCTAGCCCAGCTAGGATGGGTTGACTGCCGCACGGTCTTAAATCCCCTAGAAAGAGCCCAATAAATTTTATGTTTTTTATAGTATTGGCTTAAAATCGAATGTCATAATATTATTTATATACTTATTTCACTTTATAAATCAAGTAAAAGAATGTAAACATTGCTAAAACAAGTCTCAAACTTATTTATCCAATGCTCAAATGCAGCACTGCAGTAGTTCCTTTTGTTTACACCTTTCAAAATTCTGCGCTGCCTGTCATCTATCGTGTCATAATGGATGGGCGGAGTTACAGTAAGAACCAGTCGGATTGCTTCATTTAATTATAAGCCACATCCACTGAATAACAATGTTATATCACTTCCTCAGCAAAAATCAATTTGAACCCTGTTTTGCACCTCTCGTTTTAGATGACTACATGTGACTCTATTTATGTAATATTATTGTCTTGGATCATTGCAACCCTTTCTTGAGGCTGTAAATTTTCCAGCATTAAAGGAGTATAGTTCAATTTTTCAAAATTCAGTTTTCATTTTCATATGAAAGGTATGGTCCCCACTAAACAGGTATAGTTTCAAATGTCAATCAAATTGGTCCACTTTTGGTCCATCCCACCCATCCTCGTATTCACCACCCTAAACAGGAAGTGCTGGACAATTACGGATCTCAATTTGAAGGTGAAGGAAATCCAGTCTTTGAAAAGCAAGTGCATCTTTCCTCGTCAACAGGCTTCATGTGCCACTAGTTGACTATATCTCACTAGCAATGTTTCAAGTATTGTAAATGTGAACACCAAATTCAGAAAAAGGACTAAACATACAGCTCTAAACAATTTCAACAAGCTCTCAATGCCTACAAATGTCAGAATTTGTCATATCTATACTGGGATTATAATGCTGTACACATTACCTTCTTTATCCTTCTGCTCGTCTGTGACTTCATCTGAACCAGGAAGTACTTCGGCTCCTGGAATGTAGTCTGGGGCCACCAGTTGACCATATTCAGTTGCTTTGATTGCTATACTGTGTTCCGTTGGCTTACCCTGAAGTGCAAAATGAAGGACCGGTAAATGGTAACAAATTCTTAACATACTTATCATTAACATTCTTTGAATGCTAATGAGGTGACGGGGATGACTTGATCCCAGGATGACCTTTGACCTAACTCACATAGAAGTCAAATATGTTTCACTATCAAAAGATAATTTTGCCTACGTCCAATGAAATTCTGATTAAGCATATAGATTTGCTGACCAATATTATAATTCATACTACTGAGAATGACCGACCCCATCGATGCCTAGAAGACCTGTCCACATAGATCCACAACATACCCAAGACATTCATGCACACACAATTTTTGTTGCGTTGTTAATGCAGGAAAAGGATGCTGTCTTGCGTATTCACGATGCAATACCAACTATAATATCACTACAAAGGTCACACGCTCAACTTAATAAAACATTTCTGTCCATAAATTTCTCCTCCATGCCTGTCAAAAAGATCATGATCTGATCTATGTACAGTTTTACAGAATCTTTCTGAATTGAAAAAATCTTGCAGATGTTACTTTAATAAGATATCCATTAGTAAATTGTACCATTTTAGGGGGGGGGGGGGATTGTATTTTTAAATCATAACCATTAATTGATCTTTAATCGTATGGATGTGTTAAAGATCCAGATTTCTAGTATTGACACACACTTACCCTATCCTTCTTTAGCAATAACTCAGGGTTGACATTCCTGAACAGCTGGATAAGAGACCTGGATGCAGCTACTACAGCTCTGTTCCTGTAATTCTTGTATTGAGCAAGATCTCACAGTAAATCCTCCCCCATGGCTAATGGGCACCTGGCTGACACTTCCCTTACTGTGTTCAAACTGAAAGGTGGAACAGAAGAGACTCAATATTTTAAGTATGTTTATAAAAATTTTAAGCGCAAAATATATCAGCTCACTCGTGTCCGACACTGTTTCTAAGCCACCTTAAAGAGATATGATCAAAATAGCCACAAGTTAAAGGAGCTTGGTCCAATTTTTCAAAATTTAGTTTTCACTGTCATATGAAAGATGACCACTAAAGACGTACAAGTTTGAAATTTCAGCTGAATCAGTCAAACCATTGCATATTTACAGCAAATTTCGTGTTTCAGAGCTGCCTATATGTTATTGTGTAAAATCAATTATGGTTATCATAATAAGACACATTTTCATATATATCTCCAAAACAGAACAAAATTCAGGCATGAAATTTCACATGGATCATGAGAAAATATGAGCAACATTCTGGTACTAAAATTTCAAAAAGTTTGAAAAAAGTTGAGGTAATGGGACCATACTCCTTTAATGGAAAATTTAATTTACCAATATAATTATAGTGTAAATGTGTGGCTCTCATGCAGACACAGGATGCATCATCAAATCAGTTCATGCTATGTGAATTCACATTCCAGCAATGTGAATTCACATTCAAGCAATGTGAATTCACATTCAAGCAATGTGAATTCAAATTCAAGCAATGTGAATCCTACTTCAGGATTGCAATTATTTACTAAAGTCACTAAATTTCCTACAAATCATGAAATTTTAAACGCAACAAATGCGTAGAGTAAACAAGCACATCGCCTTGCGTAGTATGAATATTTTTTTCACGCAATCGCTGCATCAACCAACTAAAAAGATACGGGCAGTATCTTTTCGTTACCAGTGTGCAGTCACACACGCTCTTATCAAACGCACCCTGCATATTTGATTTGTAGGAAATTTAATGATTCCAATAATAAAGCCCTGCGGGGAAACCTGAAACCCTGTAGTCCTTGCTTAACACCATTATAATTGATACAGACTCAGGGAAAGATGCCCATCTTGATCGGGAAATCATAAAAAACTGCCGGTCCTGGTCGGTCCGGTCTAGAAAAAAATCCTTTTGAGTCGGGGTCAGTCGGGGCAAGCTAAATTTTTATCAGGTCGGGGGTTCGGTAAAATAAATTGTCAAGGAACGACAGGGTTTGAGTGAGAAAAACTTGCCCCGCAGTGCATTAATTGCCAAATCTAGGTGTTGACCCTTCATTTAAAAAACAAAAAGGTACATTTCAATTTTATGACCTTAAAGTAATTGCAAATTACGTCATGAAGTATAATTGCTAAATTACCATAAACTGTTTGCCTAATTGTCATAACAATGTTGTCTTAACATATGCAACATAGTGCCCTTTAATGGTTGTTAACCCCTATGCTATTTCTTTTTGAGGCGGAGGTTCTCAATTTGAGAACTTAAATAAAGCTGCTATAATACTTTATCATCTTCTGTGATCCTCAAGAAAAAGACTTACCCAACAGCCATGACATCATTGCTGTTTCTTTCTGTCACAAAGTTATTGACGATGCATCGTAGAAGCGTTTCTATGATTTCAGGGGGTACCAGTTCATGGGTAGCTTGTGCAGCAAATAGCAGGATCTTGGTGACCTCTGTAAAATAACATAGACAAGTAATGTATAGAAGCTATGGTGTGAATGGAGAATGCTGGGTGGAGGTATCAGATAACTTTTACTGCAACAGGCAAATAGAAATGAGAACTAGCATGAACGTGCTTTAGCAACCAACAATATCAGTCTCTGTGTATGGTATGACATTATACATAAAATGAAGTTTTATGAAATGGCCTTGGTGCTCCCTGCTCAAAATAACGTTTGGTCTTGGCGCTTTACTTTATAGCCTTTGTTCCCACCAAAATCTGATGTTTTCGAAGCTAGTTTGGCTTTGTCCAAAAACTGATGTTATTCAACCCCTATAATTAATGGACATGTCCCTATGTTCTGATCAAATTCACAAATTCTGCAAAACTTGGAATGGTCCTTCTATTATTCCACCAACCAAAACATATTGCGTTTTTATATCATTAACTTGAGTGGTATTATTTGACATTAAATGGGTCAAATTACTATGCGCCAGAATAATCACATTTACAGTATTCACATTTAAGCTTACCTCTCTGATGAGGTTGAAGAAACCTCTGCACAAATGGATAGAAATTAAACAGGAATAACTGATGCACACCAATAAGTCTGGACACCAAATTCATCATCATTAATTTCACTTCAAAACGTTCTGTGGAGGATTCTAACTGCTTGAACAATTTTTCTGCAAAAGCTAGAAGAAAAAAAAAAAAAAGAAGTCAAGAGTTGACAGTCAATAACTCAATCCAGTCATAACTGAGTGAACGAGATTCCTGACAGGAGTCAAAATATTTGCTTCTTTTTTACTGGATTTGCATAAGATCATTTACTTTATCATGCCATGAGTACTTTGTAGGTTTTATTATGTGACAGGTTTGGCCAATCATACGAGGGGATATCAAAACGTTTTAAAGATCACCCAGAAGAAAAAAAGCTATATCAATGAAATTTTGTCAGGATGGCCATTCATCCGTATGTAAATTATGGTGCAAAAATGGTCTGAATGGCATTCACACTTTTTAAACAGGTGGCGATAGATGTCAGCCGCCTACCCCGCTAACCAAATCTGTGTGGAGAAATCTGAGATTCATGGCTTTTGAAGGGTAACAGCCCAGTAAATCTATGATGATTTATACCATGATGATAGGTTAGGATCTCCTCTTTTCATTGCTTCTAAAATCATGGAAATCGGTCAACAAATAACAACATATTAAAGGATGGCTGACCTGAAAATATTGATTTTAATGGAAATACAACATGGATTTTGGGCTGAAAAATGGTCCTCTACAAACTGTTTTAAGTGGGGGAAATGTGTTACTTTGTACAGTGGCTATGCAAAGGTGACGTAAGGGTCACATTATAAAATGAGCTTTCATGTCTGTATTTCTTCTTGGTGATCTTTAAAACTTTTTGATACACCCTCATACTGTGGCTGGTACTGTGTTTGTGAAATGTGAAAATGTAGTAGGTAGATCTAAACGTTGTGATTTCTGTTCCAAGAAATTAAGTCCTTATATAATCTTGTTAAATGATGGCTGTGTAAAACATGAGTTTTCTGGGGGTTGCACTGGTCTGAGTCCCGAAGCAGGATTATCGATGATCCAATAACATTTGTTGTTTAGGCTCTAACATTTAGTTTCATTTCATCTTTATTTTTTAAGTCCACACAAAATTCATGTATGCATTAATGCATTTCTTATTTGTTTCCATTCGTGTCTTGCTACCACGTGGTGTGGCAATTACTTCAAATGTTGATTAAAAAAGATCAGAATAAAACCACAATTATAGGGCACTTACTCTGTGGATCGTGTACCAAATGTAAAGCATGCAGAGAAATTGAATGGGATTGGCTTCTTTTTCTTCTTATGTTTCTGTGAATAAAATCAAAGTATACTGTTTAGATTTATTTCATATTAAGGTGGTTTCAGACTGTTTTAGCTGTCTAACACGACACATTTGCATATTGCCGCAATGGTCTGTCGCAAGAAAAGTTGAATTTATTCCAACTCAAAATTTTGTGCCGTTGCGACCATCACGACAGGGTAATCGATATATCGACTTGTCGTACGGCAAGGAGATGCGACAAGGTTGAGTCTGCACACTAAATTTTTGCCTGTCGTATGGTCGTACGACAGCACGGCAGGCTAGTCTGAAACCAGCTTTAATAAACTGAAGTATTAGACTTCTATGATTTTACTGTACTCAAAACATACTAAGATGGTTTACACAGACTTTCAGCAATAGGCGAAAATTCACATATCTTAAATTTCCGACATGAAACACATGCCCTCATCAGAAGAAATCCTGTGATGTTGTGAGGATTTTTCTCCTCAGAAATAGGCATGTCTGAAATGGGTTGTTTCCCTCCAGATTGGAACTCTCTCATCTTAACTCAATGTTCAATGTGTAAAGTCAAGGCATACACTGCCTATTAGTGATTATACCTAACTTCAGACCTAGTTTGCACTTAAAATGTAAATACATTCATGCAAGTTAATTGAATTCCTTTTTAGCAGACTCACAATCTTTATGCTTGCTTTTGATTCAAAAAATATAATGAAATATACCTAATATATGTTCTGAGGACCATAAATAGAAAGCGTATGGATAACTCGTAGATTAAAGAAAATACGGATAGGACACAGGTCCATTTGGCTAAGTTAGAGGATTGTGCCATGCCTGGATCGATGCTGCGCGAGTGCGTAGCGACCCTGCTCTACGTTCTATTGCGCGCTACTATTACTTGACTAGAACGCAATACGCATCTTACATTTTTCCGCCAGTGAGCAAGGAACAACATTTGACTGGCTCGACAGCCGCATTCTCAGTCAAATAACAATTCAGTTGCCGGAGTACGGGATACAGGATATTTGATCTTAGAAACATGTTTATCTAAGTTTCACAACTGGCTAATTCCATGATCTTTTATCACATACATGAATTTTTAAAGTTCAATTCTGACATAAAAGTAATACCTGAGTTGAAAGTAAACAAGTCAAGGTCTCAGGAACTACTTTTGTTTTTTCCATAAAGCAAATAGAACTTATTTTATGACTGGTATAAGTTGGATGTTGCCTTAGTAATATTTTACACTCAAATTTGCACCAAAAAGTGATTTGGTACTGAAACGGAGAAAAACATCTGAGGCTTTTCCTTTTTAGTGTATAAGAAGCCCCAGTCTCTGTGCTCTAAAGTACAATCGCGTTTTAGTAATAAATGTTAATCATAGCCGAGTAGTGTGTTGTTGGAATTTACCGTTTTCAGATGTCACGCCTGTCACGAAAAACATGAATAGTTTTTGCTGTGTTTTATTAAAAGGTCATGTTTTGGTGAAACATCAATATCTATCTTCTATCATGGAGTCTACATCTGCAAAGCAATAAACAAACA
>JXSR01S023547.1:15659-36037 GCA_000969725.1 Ophiothrix spiculata | reverse complement strand
AGATATATAATAGGCACACCCCGCCCTTCTCACGACCAGTTCTGTTCATTCATGTATTCTATAGTATATCCGTTTACATTGTAAAAAAACATGTGGTTTGTCTTTCTTATGCATTCAAAACTGAATTTAAAAAAAATCTTGGAGCCCAGTTGAAGATAAGCTTCCTTTAGCTTACTTGGTACCAAGTACCAGGTTGGGATTCCCCCCGGGGTGGGGGGGGGGGGGCGGGTTCTCGCAAAATTTTTGTACGGGGGTGTGCCACGCAGACTTTGCGATATGGACCGTTCTTTATACCTAAAAAAAGGCAATTTTGCAACCCTTCACCATACCAATTTCCCGCAAAAAACACCCGATTTGGGCCAAATTGGGCGCTTTTTAAGACAATTTCCCCTAAAAACACCCAATTTTTCCATTTGGGTGCATTAGGTCCGCTGTGACAATAACCCACCCATCGATATACCTAAAATGGCGAAATTGTACCCCAAAACCGTGGCACATACCCGTATATCAACCTAATGTGAGAACCCCCCTGGGGGGATTCCCTGGCGAAAGCCTAAACAAGGCGATTTTTTTTTTAATTTCAAGATTTTAAGATTTTTTCTAGCATTTTTTTCATACTTTTCCTCACTTTTCCTAAATCGCATTCCACATCAATAATCGTGAGCCCGGGATCGTGAGCTCTCTTAACTGTTTTTTTTTTTTTTGGGGGGGGGGGGGGGTGCATTGACTTAAAAATACACAGAGATAAAATGTCCCACACCGCCTTCCGTAAAATTACAACCACTTTTACTAAGCTTAGTGCAATCGCTATGTGTGTCATAACTTCACATAGTAAAACGACATCTTGATTAGTGTACAAGAGATTACCCAGACAAGAGACCGGAAGTGTCCGCTGAGCACTGAATGACTGATGGTGTTATTGAATTAGATCCGTCGGTGTCAAACTGGGCATGGAGTTTCCAATGTTTAGGAAAATGTCACCATTGATCAGTAATATCAGGAGGTTGACGTAGGGGATCATCTATTTGTTACTGTATTTACAGCGAGTTAAGTGCGGTAAGACTAGAATTTTCAATGTTTTTACGATGTGTTTTGGTTAAGCTTTTTCACTCATTATCATGACTGCACTGTCAATCAATGTCATGACTGTTGTAGCTGTTCACACGTATAGATGACTATCAGACATATACTGTCACTGACAACAAGCAATGAGCCTTCAGGTGTCTGGCAGCTAGTATCATAATAATAATCATGATACTGACTATGACATGTCACTGCATAGATAGCCGCCATAGTCCTGGCACCTATACACACCTGTGCGTACCAATACTACAGCTAGGCCTAGGAGGGCTTCCATATTAGGTACGCACTAAAGCCTATAGAACCCACTGCATACATAAGACCAGTCAAAAATTTCTGTCGGCTGCAACTCTGATCGTCTTGCATTTTCACCCCAATTTTACATCCCCAGTCCTGCCGGCAGGCCCGACCCTGCTATGCACAGCCACAGACCTCATAAGTGGAATGAAATATTTGAAATGGGGAGACTAAAACAGAATTTTGTTTAAAACAAAAGGATTACTGACCATGAACTTGAATGCACTTTCTTGTCCCTCATCATGCTGATCGCGAAAGCAATTTATCAGAATTTAGTGTTTCTAGAAGTTAGTAGAACATCGTTCCCTTAAATAGCATGTGATTGGCTGATATTTTTATTTCTGTTTATTTACATCCAATCACCACCCACGATATATTAAGCCCTGATTAAGCCTATGAAAATGGGGTCATCTGGGGTCATATTCCTTTGTCGTCTGCTTTTTAGAGAACAGGCGGAAGCGTACTAGTCACGTAGGTATATCCTGGCACCATGACTTGACTTAGTGTCAAGTCATGGGAAATGCTATGTAGTAAAACTGCCATTTAAGCATGTCTGTACAGACCATCTGAGGACTAAGTTCACACCTCAAATTCAACCAAAATATTGAAGCTGTTCACAATTTTTTTTAATTAGTAAGCTCCTTGAGAGTATTGTGCATCATATGCTAGGTGGTTTGTTAACATTTAGAACCAAAATGTGTGATTTTTGGGCCTAAACTTGCCTTATATGTTGTAACATTGGGTTTCTGAATTTGACAACCTCAGATTTGTTTACGTCCAGATTTTGGATGATAAATTTCTTCTTTTGGCTTAAATTAGGTTTGTAATGATTCTACACTATTAAAAGATGTTGCCTATGCTGAGTGGAATTATTTTAAGCTTTTAATTTTTCAAATATTTCACGTCAAAACTTAGAAAGCTTAAATGGCCAAAGTATTACACATTACTCCTGTGACCTAGGACCTATAGAAATTACAATACCCAATGATAAAAGTAAATGATGGTCCATGGTCACAGCTCTGGGACTAGTCACTGCAGTGACAACAATTTTTTTTTTTGAGAAAGGACAGGAATTCTTAACAATTGATATTGTTATTGATTACATCCTATTACACCTTGGTTTCAAAAAATAATATGTCAAAACTCAGTAAACCTACCATAAAACAGCGGCATTCCCCTACACGGAAGTCTTCTAGTGTTTACTAACAGCTTGAAATCAAGGTGTAATATAGGAGCCCTAGATGTAAACAAAAAGGAATAAATGACTTTTGGTTCATTTTGTCATCTGGAAGTAGGAAAAATGAGAGGAAAAATATGTCACACTTTCGCAATGGTCACACACGCTGAATAGCTATCATGTAGCCTGTTGTCAGCGGCAGGCTTATATAGACTGTCGCTGATTTGGTCGGCGTAGGAGAAAGCTTGAGAGTTCAAAACTTGTCCGACGGCGAACCCGTTAAAATCTACCAATTGTAATCAATAACAATATCAACAAAATCAGCAGCATAAGTTTAAAATGTCACTGACAACAAGCAATGAATGCTGCCTGTGCTGTGCAGTAACAGTGAAGTACATATGAGATTAGATCAGCTTGAGTTACATTCGATGGAACTAGACTGTATGACACTGCAGTGCAGTGACAACAATTGTTTTTTTTGAGAAAGGCTTTTACGACAGGAATTCTTAACAATTGGTAGATTTTAACGGGTTCGCTGTCAGACAAGTCCACACCTCAAATTCAGCCAAAATATTGAAGCTGTTCACAAATTTTAAATCAGTATGCTCCTTGAGACTCTTGTGCATCTCATGATAGGTGATTTGTTCACATTTATTAGAATCAAAATGTGTGATTTTGGAGCCCAAACTTACCTTGTATCTTGTAGCATTGGGTTTCCGAATTTGGCAACCACAACTTTGTTTATATCCAGATTTTGGGTGATAAATTTCATCTTCGGGTTTAAATCATGTTTATTAATTATGATTCTACTCTATTAAAAGGTGTTATCAGCAAGTGGTAAGACGATTTTTTTATGTTTTTTATTTTTCAAATACATGTATTTCATGTCAAAACTTAGAAAGCTTATTGCAGTTTTGGTACACATAATTTCCGTGACTTGACACTAATGGTGCCAGGACTAGAGTAGCTCTGACTTCTTCAGGACAAATATTAGTATAAAGACATGTGGGCCGTAACTTGAACCCGTTAAAATCTACCAATTGTAATCAATAACAATATCAACAAAATCAGCAGCATCATAAATTTATTTTCAACCAGACACTAGTAACCCTGAACGTCTGAATAAGGACAAATAGTCTAAATAAGGTTAGACTCAATTTCAGTTCCTAATTCACTTCTTGAAGTGTTTTGCCACCCAGAAATACACCCAGGAATCTGATCAATATTTCTATTGATGTAATCAATCAACTTGATCGATCAAGCACAATGAACAATTGTATCAGTCTACTTGAAAACACAATATGCTAATTTAACTGATCATCACTGAAGTGGATTAATAGGATTAGTGGTTTCCACTCAAGAGAATGGCTTTTCAAACCATGATAAAAACACTTATTTGGGTGGTTTTATCTAAACAATTATCTTATCTAGTGTCTAAATAACAGACTGAAAATTTGTGGGAATAATAGTTTTCCTTATTAAGACCATTTGTCCTTATTCAGACGTTCAGGGTTACTAGTGAGAGCTCAGAGGACAAGAGATGTTCAACTTTATTTGGTCTAGCAAGGGCAGCCATTATGGTTTGACAGATAATTCATATCAACATGTATTGCTGTTGAATTTAATTTGTGAATGTGTAGCAAATAGGCCTACACAGCGACCTCTAACAGATCTGTGATCGTGTTTACTGTCTACAAATACATGCTATGCTCAGTCTCCCACTTGCATTCACAAATTAAATCCAACAACATTATTACTCTTTTTATAACATAAAATGGGCTCCGTCCGTGTGTCTCCATGATGAAAATGTTAACCCGAATGATGTGTGTCCATCCGTCCATCAGTGATGAAAATGCTAATCCAAATGTTCTCAGAGACCGAGGTTTGCACGTTCCTGATTAATTTGGTACTAGCATAACTTTATTTCCACAATGATAAGTATATACATGTACAGTAAAACAAAATAATTTTGATACAATATACAGATAAAACATGTGGAGGAGAACTGGATAATAAGCTTTAAAGGCCTGTAAAGTCCCAGTCTCCTAGAGATACATATGAAATGATACTCAAGTTACATTACATGTAAATAGGTTGAACATCTAATATCATCAAAATGATCAACTCAACCTAATACTGTGATATTAAAGCATTCTTATATGAATTTTTGAATAATTTAGTGGTTTTAGATGATTTAATATTTTGAGGAATTCCATTCCAAACTTTCACACCTTGATATGTTATGGCTTTCCGCCCTAATTCAGTTCTTATTTTAGGATATTTAAAGTCTGAAGCATGTCTTGTATTATAGTTATGATTATCATCATTAGGATTAAACATGCTATTAAAAACAGAAGGCAGTGATTTGTTACAATAATTATACATAAAAGAACCAATATTTAGGTTACAAAGGTCAAAAACTTTAAGTTGAAACTTGGTGGGCGATTGTTGACGTCAAAAAAATTCAAGATCGCGCCAAGGTCATCAGGGGTCAGTCAAGGTCAAATGGGGTCAACCTTGTTTCCAAATAAAAAAAAACCCTTTTAAATAGCATTTAATCTAAAAAAAGATGCATCTCTCCTGTGCTTGCACACCCACCTCTGCCTGGAAATCATCATTTTTTGGCCAGTACTGAGTGTCTAGATGGCATAGTTCCCTTATGCCTCAGCACATGGTGTATTCACCATATGCTGAGTTGATTGATTGTCACTGGGGATTGTCCCCTCCAGGTTCAGATGGTTAAAGGGAGGAGAGAAGCTGAAATTTCTACAGCTATTTATGAAAATTTGTAAGGCCTATAATGTCCCAGTTGTTGTGCCCAAGGTCCCAGGAGTTCAAAGGGGGTAAACTTTTGTCACATTCGGCAGGGATATATTTTACCCATCGCATAAACCAAAGTTCTACTTTCATGAAAGTTCATCTGTGTTGGTATAACATGATGAAAGATTTTAAACCTTTTTCACAACACAAAAGTTGAAAACATACCTCGGAATTTTCAAACGAGATCCTTCGTTTTTCATCAGCGAATCTCCGGGACATAAAGTGGATCTCGACAGTGTCAAGATTCTCGACAAGGATCCCAGATTCTTTGAAAGGGATGTTAAGGAAGCAGCTTACATCCGACTGCACCAACTGACGCTGAACCGAGACGGGGGCCGACACAAACTTCCAGGAGTCTACGAGACTGTTCTCAGGTCAACTACCCAAGGGTCACAATCTGAGTAAGTCTCATCTCGCTAATGAAAAACGAAGGATCTCGTTTGAAAATTCCGAGGTATGTTTTCAACTTTTGTGTTGTGAAAAAGGTTTAAAATCTTCTATCAAAGTTCTACTTGCTTTTTATTTAAAAAGTAGCACTTTTTATCAATTCCTCATTAATTTTGTGTCACATTTCCCGTTTATAATTGTAAACAACATTTAAGTTCTAAGGTATTCCAATCAATATTATAACAAATTTGATACACACAATTCAATTGATGGATCCCACCGCTGCCACCAAATTGTAATGAGCCTAACATACCCCCACAGGGGACAGTGTACCCTAGAGTCTTGTTACCTTACATATTTTTCCACTCTCAAAAGTTAGAGTCAATTTTTAAATTTGGTGTATGCATCAAGTATGCTGTTCTTGAAGTACAATATCGTCACCCTAATAAAATTATTGCCGAACTGATATTTTTTGGTTTGAGAAAATCCAGAAAAACAATATGGTTTTGTTAGTTTATTGATTTCATTGATCATTTTTTTGGAAAAAAGTTTATGACACAAAGCAACTATCATGGCTATGTTGACATGTAGGTATTGCACGTAACTACCAAACATCACTTTGGCAAATTTATAAAGTTAGTTAGGCAAAAATATGTGTCATATAGGCAATTATATTAATGTGTCAAGTTGTTAGATTGGCAGTTATACAAGGACCGCTAGTTAGGCAGGAATAAGCAATGCCAATTGTAACCAAACGCTAGCGCGCTGGAAAAATCGTACATGTGGATTGATTCATTAGTTAGACAGGGGTGTCAGTAATTAACTAGATGATGTCACGCTTATTTTTTTAACGTAAAAACACATTAATTTTCTTAAAAACGGTAAAAATCCATAATGGGCACCCCCTGCGGGGGCACCCATTACTCAAAATAATGTACACACCCATCCATTATGAGACGATAGATGACAGGCAAAACAAGAAATCTTATCTTTTATTCTCTAATTATACCCCCCCCCCCCCCCGGGTATTCTGCAGTGTATTTTACACACTAGTATTCAAAAGTATCTCAAATTGGTAAAAGTGTCTCAAATTGAAAATCATCTCATTTTGTATCTCATTTTGCTTATTATTTTTTGAGCAAAATTAGATTCATTATGATATGATTTTCAATTTGAGACACTTTTGCCAATTTACTAGTGACACGACTATAAAACTGGTTCAGTGATTTCCTTGAAGTCATCTGTATGGGTCAAAATTTCTGCTTTTGAGTAATTGACCCATAAGCCATAATAATAGTTACATGATCAAACTAAATATGTGTGAATAATCAATAGCTTTGATCATGTAATCTTCTGAAAAGAATCAAGCTGTTATTAGTAAATTGATGAAAACTGCCAAACTGACACACAGTGTCACTTAGGCAAATTTATGATAAAATTGCTGATCTGACAAGCTTGCAGATTGGCAATTTTCATTTCGATCTAGTGGCAGATGTTCAAGGTTGCAATTTTTTTTTAAATATGCTCACAGTAGGTGCCTCTAAGTGTAAAGAACTGATTTATTCAAAAATCTCAATTTCGCCAAATTGTTAGTTAGGCAAGGATTTTATTAGGGTGACGATATATTTGATGTAACTAATTTGTAAATTTTTGTAAATCGAGATTATTGCTATATAAAGGAATGTGTTTTATGTATTGAAGTAATCACATGTAATCACAAATCAGCACCATACATTAAGGGGCAATTCATGATCCACTTTACATCCTCAAGGTCACCACTATCAAAAGTGAAGGTTTTTTTTGCCTGAAAATTTTCAGGAAGAGACGTAGCATTTCTATTTTTTAGCTAATCCTTGACTTGTATCAATCCCCAAGCCATTCTTTCAAATGAAGCGCATTTTTGTGAGCTAAGTGAGAAATGTGTCATTTTGTAATTAGCGGTACTGTTGGGGCCCCAATATTAATTACAACAGAGTAGTACAACAATGTAGATAGGGATTTTTCAAATGCTAAAAAGCTTGTATCTTGAAAACCAATGGTCAGAATCGAGTGAAAATTTCAGCATGCATTTATGTTGTACTCTCTTTTTGTTTATCTAGAAAAGAGGGGAGGACAACATCACATCAGAATCATGAAGTTCACCTTTTATTTGAAGATTAATGAGCTGTATACTTTGTATTCGGAAATAGCTATATGACCAACAAAATGGCTTAAAAATGATCAATGGATTTGCAAATTTAAAAAAAATCTCTAAATCACTTTGCTTAATTTTGTTCTTTTGATAATTGTAGGTGTAAACCAATATGAGTGATGATGAAAGCTTACACTGGCTGGAGGAACTCCTCCAAGAGACTCAGCTACAGAAATTCTTCACTCGTATACACGATGACCTACAAGTGTCTCGACTCGACCACTTTGACTTCGTCAAAGCGGATGACCTTGAGAAGATTGGCATGGGTCGACCGGCCGCTAGGAGACTCCTGGATGCTGTGAAGAGAAAACGAAGGAAATCTATAATAGGCAGGGTAAGTGGCAAGTGGGTACTATAGGGATAAGTTAGCGCCACCATGTCAAAGGTAAAGACGTCGCATCTTTATCACAGAAGATGACCTGGAGAAGATTGGCATGGGTCGACTAGGCAACTTCTGAATGCTGTGAAGAGAAAACGAAAGAAGTCAGTTATACATGTAGGTGGGGTAAGTGGCAAGTGTGTATTATACCACGTGTATCAAAAAAAAAATTGTGCACGGATTAAAACTAATGTTGACCTTGAAAAAAGCACCAAATCATAATTTTCTTGTTATTGTCGTATAAAAGCAAATTTAATAAGCTTTCAAATGCAGAAAAGATGATGGAAATCGGATGAAAAATATAAAAGATATGACCAATTTTGTAAGTATGTCTCTTTTTCTTCCATTCCAATGGTATTTACACAGTTAAGCAAGATATTGCATATCACAATTACGGGTTATGGCATTATGATAAAAGCTAAAAGTACTCACACAATTGGTCATATCTTTTTTATTTTTCATTAGATTTCTATAATTTTTTCTGCATTTGAAAGCTTATTTAATCTGCTTTACTACAATAAAAAGAAAATTATGATTTGGTCCTTTTATCAAGGTCAAAATCAGTTTTAATCCGTGCACAATTTTTTTTGATACACGTGGTAGGCATAGGCTACTGCCAGTTTGTCAATGATGACCTGGAGAAGATTTGCATGGCAAGTTAGTATAGGGATAAGTCTTCGCTTGCAACCTTGTCAAAGGTTAAGACCACACAGTGCTATTACAGCAGATGACCTATAGAAGATTGGCATGGGTTGACTAGCTGCTAAAGGTGGTTTCAGAGTAGCTGTCGTTGCGGCAGACGTCAAAGCATTTGTTTTAGTGCATCATCAGCTGATCAAAAACGTGGCCTAGCCCAGCTAGGCTTAAATCCAAACATCGGTAAAATTCATCGACAAAGACAGGTGATTTTACCGATACGATGTTTTGCAGATAGGGTGTAATATCGGCCCGATACGATGGCCGATACGATGCATCGGTTCAAGCTTAATCAAAATCATTTAAAATGACACTGGGTCACTTGCAGCCAATAACAAAAGCTGCAAACATATCAGAACATATAGTTAACATTTGGTGATGTTTGTCGAAATAAATGATTGGTGAACTGGAAAGATTGGCATGAGTCGGCTGACTGCTAGTCAAGTTCTGGAGGCTGCTGCGAAGAGAAAACGATGGAATCAATTATATACAGGCAGGGTCAGTGGGTACTATACGAGGGGGTATCAAAAAGTTTAAAACTTTACTCAGAAGAAATGGTGCCAGGAGCTAAATTTCATTATGAGATAGTTAAGCTTTCTTTGCATAGTCAATGTGCAAAGTTACACATTTCTCCCACTTTTAACCGACTATCTACAGGCCGTTATTGTAGGGATCCTCTCTATTGAAAAAAATCTGATTTTATATTTCAATGAAAATCAACATTTTCAGGTCGGCCTTGTTTTATTACGCCACTGTGACGTCATTCATGAACCAATTTCCATAATTTTGATATCAATGGATAGAGGAAACCCCGTTCTTTACTATGGTATCAAACAACTAAACTTTGGTGGTAAAAATAAGATTTACTGGGCCTTGAAAACCTTTAAATGCATTAACTTAATTACGCCGCATGTCCCAATTCCCTCCATGCATGCAGCTTATGTTTTAAGCAGGAAGGTAGATGAAATCAATCGCTACCTGTAAAGAAAGCAAAACTACTTATGAGACTATTTCTGCAACACAATATTCATAAAGACGAGTGACTATTCTGACAAAAATTCATTGATATAGCTCAATCCCTTCTAGGTAAAGTTTAAAACTTTTTGATACCCCCCTCGTACATTTTGTAAACATGAGCTATCATAACTTGGGCCTCAGATGACCTGGATGGATTGGCATGGGTTGGTCACAGGTTCTGCTCGGCAATTTCTGGATGTCATGAAGGGAGGCTGGGTAAATGAATAAGCATGGGCTATTGCCGCATGCATTGCTAGTCAGCCAATGTGATGCTAAAGAGGTAACAACAAAAGGACATTAATTTCAGGAGGTGGGATAAGTGCTTGAAGGCATGGACTATCATCTGTTCAACTTGGTGATGCTGTGGAGAAAAAAACAAACAAAGCAAACATGCAGGTTACAACATACTGTCATGGGTTATCATCATTTTTTGTGTGTGAACCAGAAGCTATTCAGACTTAGTCCTACTAGCTAGTCCTACTCAGAATAGTGAGATATTCTTAATCAGATATATATGGAGCAGGACACCATATTGGCGGGCAAGTTGAGGAACCACAGTTATGTTGATTATGTCAACTTCCTTGCGTTGAGGTTCTGTTGACAAATACTGGTCCTATTATTGAGTTGTTACCCATAATACCCACCCAAACTACTAACTTCCGGTTGTTATTAGCAATGTCAAATATAAAGTTTCTAGGTGGGTTTCCCTTGGCGCATAACATATTACATGTACATTATTCAAAATGCACTGGTCATTGTAAAGCTATTCAACCGTAACCAAAATTGTTATTTCTTTCTCAAGGACACCCTTTATATCATCACGGTCAATAAATAAGATCTACATTGTATTTCACGTTTTAACTTTAGGATAGTAAAAGGGTGTCAGTTTTAAAGTTCAACAATTTCTCTAATTACAAATTTACAATTCGCAAAATATACCCTGTTGGAAACATCTAGCTATAACTTTCCACAGGAACAAGCGATTTGAAACATTTAAATTCTTCAGAAACCTAAAGACATATTTAAATTGAAAATTAACAAGATTTGACCAAAACTATACCAACTGCTCCACAAAAAAAATCTGATAGCTAGGTATAAATCATTTGTGGACACCCTGTAGTAGTGGGTGACTGCATCATCCTGCATTGTCTGTAGTCTGTTGTTAAAAGAGGCAACATTTGTCTGCAACTCCTGCAAACTGTAATGGATTGTAACCAAACTTTGGTCATAGTTTCAACATATCAACTATTATTTGTTGATGAGGTCAAAGGTCATATACCAAGGTCATCAGGTCAAGGTATATTAAGATCAAAAAGTTGATGCCTGATTAGAGTCAAACTTGGTTTATGGATATAATATGGCCACCCTAATTTAGTGTGAGGTCAAAGGTAACATGCAATGGTCATGATATTGTCAAATTAGCCTCAATTGAAAATTTGAATACTGATTGGAACTGAACTTGGTTTATGCATATAATATGGTAACCTTCATCAAAGGTCACATACATGTACCATTGTCAAATGTGATAGTAAGTGAAGTTATCATGAAACCAGAGGTATCGTGTGGTTCAGAGAACCAGTATTTTTATAAAATTTCCCTTAAAAAACAATTTGGAGCTCTGCAGTGTATAACCCTGCTGATAAGAAATTATGTGAATCCTAACTGATTGTCATTTAGACCGTTGACTCTACAAAGATCTTTCTAGGTTCTTTTTTAGACACCTGTCATGTAAGTTCTGTATGAGGCCATTTGTCATTAAATGACAAGATATGTCCCAGCCTGTCAGTGTACTAGATTTTTGTTAGTGAAAAAGACAGTTATGGTAAACGTAGGAAGCTACATATTCTTGCCTCATGGCAGAAAATTGAGTGTTCTCTGAATTTCAAACTACATGTACAAGTCCATATGGTGAGTAACAAAACAAGCAAGGTCCAGGATGGGGGGGGGGGGGGGGGGGGGGGGGGGTTGCGGATTTTTAAAAAGTTGACCTTTTGGGGGGGAAGAGTTCTTCAAAATAATTTGTAACATGATGTTCTTGCCAGACTTAGACAGTATGACCCACATCTACCTCTTTTTAACTGAAATCCCACCTATCGGTATACCAATTTTGACAAAAAAAAAGCCCACCCAATCGTACTCAAACAAATTAGGTGCTTTTTGAACACAATTCTCAAAATAAACCAAATTTGGCATGTTCATCTGTGACAAAAACCACAAGGGCATCACTATACCAAAACTGAAAAACCACCTTTGTTAAAATACCCCTTAAAGATGGGTTGGATTTTTGAGGCTTCAGTGGCACACCCCTGTCCAACTCAAATCTTAGTACGCCAGGGGAAAGACCAACACATGTACTAAATGTTGGGTCCACATGGATCCCCAATTTGCACAAACAGCATGAGAAAGCAAAAGTGTTACACTCGCATTGTTCAACAACTTTTTTAGCTCAGTATTTACCTTTTCTCAGTCACTTCATTTATGTTTCATTGAGTTTGCAAAAAGTTTTAACTGAATTGTTCGAAAACTGATATTTTTGTTTATGAAATTGGAGCTTACTGGGACTTTCAGTGTAAATCAGAGATGTTTACTTTTACAAGAGGGTAGAGGTAGGAGGCAGCCAATGAAAATGTTATCCATTGTGGTTGGCAATGAATTCAAGTTTTAAGAGGTTTGTCCTGCAAATGTATAAATGTAGATTTACCTTTAAAGCACACATCTTTTGTTTGCTGTTATGAAGAGTTGTAAAGAAAAAAAAACGTTATTTTTTTGTAATTAAATCTTAAAGTTGATCGTTGGAAGGATATGGGTGCAAAAAGTAAAGCACCATAAATATGGAGAAAAACATGGTTTTAGGACACACTTTACCTAAAATAAGAGACTTGATCTATTCAATTTTTGTATTCAATTTTCTATTTAGAAAAAAGTGTAGACCCAAGAGGTCCCAAGTTCAAAATTTGAGCACTTCCTTTTCTTGTACCTTAATCAAGTTCAAAAGGTGTTTTATTATTTAAAACAAAGTTCAACAAAAATGTTCTTAATATTAATTTTGCGTAATTAAAATTAGAAGGCCTATACACAATGATTTCCAATCCACACTTTTCCACTTTAAAGGAAATTTTTTTACATCCAATAACAATGTTGGAAAGCCATTTGACCATCAGTAACAAAACAAACATACATACTTTATTATTCCTACAAGACCCTTAAAAAGTAAACAATAAATTGTCGTCACGTAACAAGCACATCAGAGTGGTTCATAGAAAACCCTTTTCCTTCTACGTGATTGTTTTGCTTGTTTAGTCGTACTTCGTTGAATTCAAGAGCGTAATTTGTGTCCCCTGTTCCAATATTGTGAAGTAATTGACCATGGCCTTTTGTGTGTGGTTGTTTAGTTTAGTTACGTTGAACTTGAAGGAAAATAATGATACATTGTATGTTGCAAGTTGTATTGTGGTCTATTTCACTATTTGAAAAATTGTATGTTAAAAAAGCAAAAATACTCACATGATGTGTCACATATGGCTGTCATCATGCCCTACTGTACATCTAAGTCAATAATTAACTTTTTTGTAGTTTCATGTATATACAAATTTTATAATTTTTCATTATAAGTGCAAATTAGGAGTTTAATGCTGGGAGAGAGAGGTCAAGTTAACCATAAGAGTTTCCTTTACAGTTTTGGATAGAGCAAGTCAAATTTGGAAATTTAGCAACAATTGAAATCTCTGGTGGTTGCATAGTTTCTGTGGTTATTTATTAGTTACATATGTATATAAATTGTTGTCAAAATGGAAATCTTTCAAAAGAGGAATTTTGACATAATTATCAAGTAACATACAATAAAATTCACTGATATATGACATCATTGAAAATGTAAAATGACACAAGAAGTTCTTTGCATTACTAGACACAACCCTGTACCTCACTAAGTACAGTAGGACTTCAGTGTAAAATCCCATGCAATTCAAGCTAAACTTCTTCCTTGGTCTTAATCAGAAAGGAAAAAAGAAAAACCAAAACACCTCCAGGCTTATTAGGGACCAAATCCTTTTTTTGACCCCTAATATTCTCAATTTTTAAAACTTGAAATTCTGATGCTACATGAAAGCTCATTACCATGTAAATTATTACTGTACAGCATTATGTTTCCTAATTGGAGATATGGTCAAATTAACGCAAATTACTGGAAAATTCAGTTAACCAAAATACATACAGTGTAATTTTCTAATTCTATGGGTCATTTTCAGACTGCCACGTTTTTGCTCATAACGTGAAATTGAAAACTAATATCAGTATCAAACATCAGAATTGCAAGATGAAGGTTATGATCTTTATTAATTTAATTAAAGGTGCATTGGACAAAATGTCAGAATTTATCTGCATTTCATTTACACTATTTATGTTTGGTTATGACTGTCAAGCACCATAATTGAGAGACATTTGATCTAAACCTTCAGAAATGTCAACAAGTATACTATAATTTTGTTTTGCATGTTAATCTTAGGTTTGAGGCTATTCTCTAAAAGTGTGTATTGATGAATAGGCTTGGGACTTTATGGGTAATTTGCTATCCGGGTTCTCCACATGCAAAACAATATTCTAGTGTTTGACCGTCCTGAAGATTTTGATTAAAATTTTTTACATCATTGACTGCTGTTATCAAACATACGGTACCAAAATTAACTTTGCAGATAAAATTTATAATTTTGTCCAATAAACTTTTAATGAGTCAAGTAAACGCAAGTCACAAGTTTATGACTGTACCATTTTCAGAAATGTTATATTCATCAAATAAAAATGATTAAGAAAATCAAAGAGGTTACTGAAGTGTATAGGTTACCACATTATCGGAAATGTCCCATACAATATTTGTGTTGCCTAGAGGCTAGAATAAACTTGATATGGCCGGGAAAAATACAAGTTGTTTCATGTCCGTCCCCTGATCCTTTTTTAGTAAAATTGATCATTTTTTTGTCAATATGTTGTTCTTATTCATTCATCAGATATTGTTTGTTGATATAGAGTGATTAACCTTAGTCCCCCTCTACCACTTCTCTGTTTAAAAACTATCTCCTTGGAAATCAGCAAGTTAAAATGGTGGTTTCCACCTTAATGCGAACCCAGTAACCCTTGCACACAATCCCATTATCAGTTTGTGAAGCCACTGAGTATGCACTGCCTTTTTCGTGATCATAACTGACTCTGGTCTGTGACATATTATTGGACTTTAAGTGTTTTAACTAACTTTGCGATTTGTGATTTCTTGTTGTTTGGTAGGGTTAGGAGACTAAGGAAGTGATATTATTAGATGTAGCTATATTTTAAGCATTTTGCTGTTTTTGCAGTAAATATCGTAAAAGATAAATGTATTACTTTTTTTTTGAACATCAACAGCATTATACATTTTTTGTAGAGCCAGTTTAAACAATTACTTAAACACACATGACCTTTATATTACTAGTGCCACAATTATCCAACTGAGTTTTAAGTCAGATTGGGAATAATGGACGGTAGTCTCAGTTTTAAAAGAAAATAAATCCCAGTTCCCCTGGATTCCAAAATTTTACATGAAACATAATATTTTATTTGACCATACATTGTAGTAACAGTACCCTCTAATTGGTCAAATTGGTTGATAAAAAGAAGAAAAGGAAGTTATTGACTCCACACCCCCATATCGGTTGCAGTTCCTTCCTTGAAAGGGTACCCTTATTATATGAATCACAGTTTTGGTCACCAGCTATGATCAGATGATATGAAAGCTGGAAACTATAGGGATAAACATTACTATGGTATCCAACTGATGCTTGATAATGTGCTGTATGGTATGAGATATCCGAGTTGGACGAAGGTGACTTAAGGACAGACATGTTTGTGCATACATGTACCTGTATTGATGAAGCTCAATGTAGCACTGTTCGTTAGCTACCCCCAAATTCGGAGAGGTATAGCGTGATCAGAGTATTAGGTCTATGCCCCTCGAACTAGTATTGATGGTGCTTTTACAGTTCACTTATTACGTCAGATTTTTTTGGAAACCGAATCCACTCCAATTCAACTACTGATTTTCTGAATGTACATCGCCTCCATCGCTAAGGTACCTCATACGTTTAAAACTACTTTAACAATGTTTCAGTTTTAGAATATGATGGTTTATAAAACTTTTGGAGTGAATATCTATAAAAAAAAGTTTATCAGATTAATCAGATGGCATATAGTTGAATTGGACAAATGAATACGGTATATTGGTGATATAACTTTGATAGGACTAATTATATTGGTGTCCAATGAGTCTGATACATAATAGGCCTATATATCATGACTTCAACCTCAATTACAATGGTGCTCTTCACGATGATCTTCCATGCAGACTTGCTTGATACCGGATGTTATGAGTGAGATTATTTTGAGTGAGGTTCGGGTGCAGATGGTATGAACTTTGTATTTTCACCAAAGCATCTGCCCATAGATGTTTATTGGATTACCTTGTTTGTCCATGGTGAATACCACAAGACAACCGGATCAAAATCGGGATTTATAGATGTGTATAATATTGATTTGATGCATTGATTGGTGAATGGAGGATACCAGAAATGAGGCCAACACTGTTGAATGTACATGTAATTGGCTTAATACAAAGAAGTGTCAATGGCAACATCCCAGTTTTTGTACAACATTTGCAATGAAGATTTAGCTGGAGATTTACCAATAGCAGATATTTCCCCAGGGGATATTTGAACAAATTTCATTGGAAATTATTTTTGTTATCTGGTGATGCATATAGAAACAAAAAGGGAAAAATAATCATGAAGGAGATAATAATTCAAGTGAGTATAATTGTCATGCCCCGGTCTCGCCTAGAAATTTTATGAAAAACTTTTGCCTTGAGCATGTTTTTGTAACTGTTGGTTACATATAACCTCTTCCCCATCCTTCTTGTTGTCATTTTGCAAAATAGCATAACCTTAAAGCTCCTAAAGGTTACAAAAAGCTACAAGAGCAAATCACCAAAATCGCCTAAGTCCAAATACGTCATAGACGGGGTCCTATATGGGCACGAAATCGCTGCCTAGGCAGCAACCCTCGGGTGGCTTGGTATAGGTTGACACGGGATTGGGATGCGAGAGGTCTTTGGTTCGAGCCCTGGTGGAAACCACCAATTTTTGACACCCTTTTTTCGGAGGAGATAAGCTGAGAACAAAAAGGGATAGGTAGGAGGGTAGGGTTAGTAAGTCACCGGATGACTTTACACATAACCCTAAAGCTACCAAAGGTTACAAAAAGCTACAAGAGCAAATCACCAAAATCGCCTAAGTCCGAATACGTCATAGATGGGGGTCCTATATGGGCACGAAATTGCTGCCTGGGCAGTGCCCCTCGGGTGGTTGGTATAGGTGGACACGGGATTGGGATGCAAGAGGTCCCTGGTTCGAGCCCCGGTGGAAACCACCAATTTTTGACACCCTTATTTCCGAGGAGATAGGCTGAGAACGAAAAGGGGTAGGTAGGAGGTTAGGGTTAGGTGAACTTGAAGAAATATGGTAAGTACTGAAAAGTCTCCAATGCCCCGGAATATTAGAACCCGCAATGTCGTTGGTCAGTGCATATTTCGAGGGTCGATGAAAAAGATTTTCAAAGAGGCACAATATCTACTCTTGAGGTTTTTTTATTTTGATGTGTTACAAGATCAAATGAATTGCAACAGTACTGTTGTATGAAACAGTATATGTGATGACTCACCCCGAAAAGGGGGAGTTTGCGACACAACACTTTTCAAGAAATAGGTGAAAATAGGTAGCAATAAATAAAGAAAATAATAAGAATTTCCAGCAGATTTTCTGTTGTAAAATTTGATCGCCTTGATCAATTTCAATTAGCAAGTAAGGTGTCATTTTAAAGCTTATAAAAATGCTGCAACAGATGATATGACAAAAATCAAAATTGATATCGTCTGCAAAGCCCCACCCCCCCCCCCCCCTTTCGGGGTGAGCCATCACATATATGATCTTTTTTTTTTCCATTTACGTATTTAATAGAGGTTTTTTTACAAATTTCAACAATGAACATTTTCAATCTTATGCATAATTCAGAATGTCTAAAAATGTCATGATTGACCATAATATTCTTACCTCCTACAAAGATTACTCATACATGAAATGGAAAGTTTGAAGAAAATTTTTGTTATGACAACTTTGAGAAAAAGTACATTTTAAAGGGGTGTGGGTGTGGGTAAAATGCCAGATCAAATACCACTCATAGTAAAATTACAAATGCCCACACCATGCCACAGTATACCACATTGTATTTGCATGCTGTAATTGCCTGGTTTTTGAGACCTTAAAAATTAAATGTTGTAGTCGGATTCATTAGGATGATTGAAGAGTTAGGGACCCTCATTATAATTACTCAGTCTTGTGACTCAAACGGTAGATTTTTTTGAAGCCCAAATCTTATCAAAAACATTTTAAGTCCAACTCTGATCATTGATTGGTTCATTTGAACACTTTTGATCACTGATTGGTTTCAACAAATCCATGCTAGTTGACAACCATTTTACGGTGTCATGTCAGCATCTGGTATTGGCTGTGACATATTTTGGCTTGCACTTTATTGGGCTTGTCTAGTACTTTTTTTACTCTCTAAACCCATTGATGACATAGCATCTTCCTCTTTATTATAGACCTCAAAATGTGTTTAATTTCAAGTCTATGCAAAATTCATGTATGAATTTATGCATTTATTTTTGATTTTGGTTCCTATATATTGTAGTCGTTCCTAAAAGTGGCTCCATTGTGGAAGTTGCCATGGAAACAGTGGGTAAGCCAGCCCTTTTGTTCATTTTCTTTGGGATTTTTTTTCTAAGCCAACACCAGCTTTTGTTCTTTTTTTTTTTGGGGGGGGGGGGGGGGGGTAAGTTTTATCCAGCACATTTGTACATTTTCGTGGGGATCATTTTTAAGCTAGCACATTTGTTCATTTTCTTGGGGATCATTTCTCCTCAGGTTTACTTGGGCCATAGACAAAAAATCTCCAGCCACACGTCCATACCCAAACAAAATCTTTGAGTACCTGTTGGCAGGTGATTTTTGTTTTGGGGCAAGGTGAAAATTTTCTTGTTTGGGTACCAAACTTTAGATCATTTTATGGTGGATTGGGATTCTTTTTTGGTGGATTGGTCTTGTGTATATATACTGAACTTTACATGAACTTATGTAGCTTGATTGTTAAAACCAAACCAATAAGATTTGACAACATGACATGCCAAAGCAAAAGGTCCTTCATGCCAACATTTTTTTCAATATTGCTGACATTTTGTTTCCATAATTTGAAGAGAGAACAGAGTTTTACAGTGAGCTATTTATTTTTAAAGCGATTTTTATTTCAAAAGTACAAATAATTTATCTAACTTCATAGGGTTTTCTTTATCGTTTGCGCAAATTAAATTTGATGTTTACGGAACTTGGCTCAGGCCGACATGAAGTGCCTTTTGATTAGATATGTCACAATTGAAGTGAAAGGAACAAGCTGAGTTTAATAGCTGGAATCATTTCCTTTTAGCCTTGTATCTATGATGTAAATGTATGTACAAGTTGTTTCTTCAATAACCCTATGAAATAAGTCTTGTATACATGTACAATGTATGTAGGGAAACTCAAGTAGTAGAGCAATCTCTAGGATGGATCTTTTCATAAATAACAAACTGTTTATGGTATCAAAAACACATTTTCAACTTCATGGTAATAGTTTATATTGCAAGATTGGACAATGAACTACCTTGCTTATTTTTAAAGTAACCTTCTTTCCGTACTTTTTTAAACTCCTTATTAAAAAAAATTAAAAATGAAAACTTAATGTGATTAATCATGTTTTAGGAATGATTCTAGATATATGGATAAGTTTGATTGAACTGTTATAATGACTAGACTTGAAACCGAAATCATGCCCCAGGTCATATCTTCTAAAATGACAGAACATTTTGCCTATATAGTTACCGTACATGTTTCAAGCATCTCATCGGAAAGTCTGGAAGTGTATAAAAAAGACATGTAATATTGAAAGTTAAAGCATTTGAATTTTTCAGAAATTAACTCTTTTTCCATCTATGTAATTCAGTGCAATAGACATAATACGCTCATTTTATAGAAGTAGATGCTTGGTGCACCTATGGGAATTTATAATTTTAAAATGGCTCAAAGTGAAGGTTTTTGTAAGGGCTAAGCCCAAGATATCCATTATAAGGCAACTAGTAAAAGTGATGTAAGGTTTAATGTATTTTAATAATATAAAATATAATATAAAAATGTTCTGATACTCCCCACCAAAACAAAGAAACA
>JXSR01S023546.1:8190-18846 GCA_000969725.1 Ophiothrix spiculata | reverse complement strand
ATCTTGTTCTAAATGTGCACCTTAGGAATGTCGAATACATTTCTAGTACATACTGTTCTATAATAGCTTATAATTGTACTACAATCATAGCAAAAAGTACATTTCTAGTATTGTACTAGAAATGTACTATAATTGAACTAGAATTATGTTCCAAATCTACACCTTATGAATGTCGAGTACATGTGTTATAATTGTACTCGGATCTTGTTCCAAATGTGCACATTAGGAATGTCGAGTACATTTCTAGTACATACTGTACTATAATCGTACTAGAATCATAGCAAAAAGTACATTTCTAGTACTGTACTAGAAATGTACTATAATTGTACTAGAATTCTGTTCCAAATCTGCACCTTAGGAATGTCGAGTACATTTCTAGTACTGTACGCTGGCTGTTATTTGATCTAAAAATGTTAATTAACTACCTACTTCATTGACATAATTTATGCAAAGATTCAAAAAATACTTAATATGGTTAGCATAACAACATAGGCCTAATGAAGGAAAATAAAGATGTTAAAGGTCTAATTATATATGCACTAACAATAACAAACTCAACGAACTACTTAATAAATTATTTCAATGTTAGGCCAAAAAAAAACAAGTTTGTTTCTGGTAACATGCTTGAAAAGTACAATGCGGTATGCACTTTTTTATTTTTTATTTTTTACTTTTCAAAAATGCAATGCGATATGCGCTTTTTCTTGTTTTTAATACAAAAAATGCTAACTTGATCAGCTGATATACAGACTGTAAAGCCACGAACACACGCATCCATTCATATTGATTTGACCCAAATTTTATCTCGAGAGCCTAGCCTATTCGAACTTGTTCGACCGTTGTACAGTATGGCTGTAAATTCTGCATCGGGTACTGAATATGGTATGGTTGTTGACCATAGATTCGAGCCAGTATCTTATATAGAAGCCCTAAATATTTCGCTGGCTCTCTCAAAAGAACGATTAATTGTAATTAAGTTTTTTACGCAAGTCTCCAGTAAGCTTTTTTACAGAATTGTTTTATTTATGAAAATTAAAAATTTATTTTTTGATACGAAATATGAAAAAAAAAATTAATGCGTGAAATATTTAACTTAACAGAAACGCGCGCGGGTTACCAGAAACACACTTGTTTCTTTTTTTGGCCTTATCCACAATGAAAAAAAGATTGATTGGATTACAGTTGGGTAAGCTGGATTTTAAACAATAAATTATCAAACTTAAAGTAAAAAGTGAAGAAATTCCTGATTTATTAAGGTTAAAAAACATTTTGCAAAATCTTTTTAATATTTCCAAATTAAATGAAATGAAAAATGAAATTGATTATATTTTGTTTATTATATTTTTTAGTTATTACTGGTCAAATTGTAGCAAATTAATGACAACGAACCAGTCATACTATCAGTAGAGTGCCCAGGATTTGTTGAGTGCTTGGGCACAACCATTAGTATCTACCGAATGACATAAAACTAAACAGACAAAAGTACACCCAAAATATTTTAACGTAGCTTTTTGAAAAGTGACAAGCAAAAAAAACATAAATAAAAATAAAAAAAAATAAAAAAAATAAATAAATAAAAAATAATAAATAAATAAACTCATCGATCAAAAATATAAATAATCAAGTTTTTCAACGATTGTAAAACATATATAACTATTTTCTTCTCATTTTTTCTGTCCTCCCCTTTCTTTTCTATCTTTTTTCATTGTCAAGATCCCCAAATGGGCCTTTCCCCCGAATGACTCAACACATACGATAGTGAGAAATAATTGCATCACCCTGTGCATGGACTGAGGTTTGAAATTCGTATAAACATGTAAGCTTAGGTTAATTTGACTGATAAAATATGATAAATAGAATAGGCCTATACACTTGACTGAGATAGGTAAACCTGTGCACATACCTTGTTTTTATTCCTTTGCTGCTGTAACATTTCTCCAATTAATTACCCAACGAAATTAAAATATTCCTGGTATTATCTCCTATACCGGTACACTAGCAGTAGCACTGCCCGCCATTTTGAACATGAAATCATGACATGCAGTAGCATAATGTGCATGTATATTTTGTAAAGGGGATTAAACTGTTTCATGTTGATGGGAAGATTACAACAGCTTCAATGGACATATTGAATTTCCACTCAAGGTCGTTAACCTCTATCTGCATGATAATTCAAGCTTGTAAATTGAGTACAATTTTAGTACATAAATGGAAAATGTCTAAGTCTGAAAAAAGTACACTTTTAGTACATCGCCTAAAAGCGAAATAAATACTAAGTTCAAAAATAGTACTTTTTAAGTACATTTATAAATGTCGAAATATTTCTCTAAGTTCAAAAATAGTACATTTTAAGTACATTTTGGAATGTCGAAATATTTCTAAGTTCGAAAATAGTACATTTTAAGTACATTTCTCATATTGGAAAAATCTAAGTTCAAATATAGTACTAATTTAGTACAGATCATTATAAAAAAAGTACTTTTCGAGTACATCAAAAATGTACTAGAAAAGTACTTTTTCTGATATGAGTACATTTCTAGTACAATACAGTTTGAGTACATCTCAACTGTACTCGAATTTTACTAGGGTGTTTACCAATCCAACAGTGCATGTGTTCAGGCCGCTTGCCACATGATATTGATGGCATCATCAACAAAATTATGTTATGACCTTTCAACATGTTCAAAGCAGGTTGCACAAGCGTCATGTATCATTCGTTCTAGGTCTTGTATCCATAAGCTGTTCCCCCGTGGCGCGTGCCCTTGTTCCGTGTTCCACTGGCCTCTGTTGTCACGCGCCAAACACAGGGAGCATCTGCCATACACAAGGTCACTGATACGGCCATTAAGAAAAACAAAGGTTTATTGTCTTTGTGGCGAGTGACAATTTAGGGACAATGGAAAACGGGCCAGTGACACTCCACAAGGGAAGAGCTTATGGATACAAGGCCTTAAATAGGCAGGTCCTGGCACTCAAGCTCTCCTTTCGCTTTGGAGCACTATATTTAGCCGTGGGACTCCTATAATAAAATAATGCAACATATAGTCAGTGTATAGTGATTTTTTCTTACTTCATGTGATATTGATCACTTCTGTGTTTTATATTAGGGGAGCCACGACTACTACTAGTATCTTGTAATGATGTAATGGATTTGTTTCTAGGGCTGACATCGGGAGCAGCCGTCAAAGCCTTTGGTGCTAGGGCATGTGTTATGACATCTGGTTTGATATCATGTTGTGGGTTTATTGTCTGCGCTTTTGCAACCAATCCATATATATTATTACTTGGTCTTCTCTTAAGTGGTAAGTGTAATTTGATAACCAATTTGGCCATTTATTCAGTTAGTATTAAGAACTGTATTAGCCTTTGCAAGAGTTAAGGTGAAAACATACTTCTTATGGGCTACCAAACATTTGGTGCATCAAGTCTTTGTCATCTTATAATCTGATAGTTACAATGGATTTTCTATTAGTAACGGATGCTTGGTGATGAAAAATCAATACTCTACCAAATTTTCTTTGTTTTGTGATTTTCAACACCAATTATCCGTTATTGATTAGAAGATGCATTGGAATTAATGTAATAACAAAGACTTGTTGCGCCAAATGTTTGATAGCTCAAAATAGTATGTTTTCACCTTTAATCAATCTGAACCAATGAACCAGCACTAATGACAGTTATTGCAGACGGTAAACATTAAGTTTGGTAAAACTCGAAACCAAGTTATTCAACATTTTTGTAAACCAGGACTAACTAAACACGCATTGTTTCCGCTGAATCATTAACATGTTAATGGGCGAGTTAAAGCTGCATGTTTCTAAGAAACTTTCAAACGACAAACTTAATAATAATCATAACTTTAACAAGGACAATGATAAGATTAAACCCATAAAACTCAAGTGCATCTTTTTCTCCGATCGTTTACATTATTTTCATACAAATTAAATTAAATTTTATCCAAATTAAATATATCCAAATTAAATTTTACTTTAAACATAATTTAAGCGACACATTTTGAATAGATTTTCTAAATTATTTTAAAGATGAAATGAATATATTCACAAACTCCTTTGTGCCATACCATTTTCTACAATATATAATATACTTGTAATTTGTTACTTCACAGTAGATAAAGAGATTTCCATAAGTCATATAAAAGATGCATAATGATTTACTGTCTTTTGACAACTATATATATTAAAGCATCACAGCCTATTGTGCATGAACACTTTGTACCATTTACTTTTGTCATTAACAAATTAAATTGCCGTATATTTAAACAATATCATTACTTATAGGTTTACTTCTGCTTCAAGAGACTATTCTTCAGGGAACCGTTCCACAATACTTCGACAGATATTATGAATTAGCTGTGGGAATTTACAGTTCTGGAACAGCACTTGGCATCCTAGTCCTTCCTCAGATAACACAGGTCTTCTTAAACCTATACGGTTGGAGAGGGACGTTGGTTCTGCTCGCTGTTTTGTTCCTCAATTCTATTCCATTTAGTGCTTTGATCAAATTCAATTTGACAGACATGTCCTATGGATCAATTAACGATGATGATACTACTAGAGATGATCCAAGTAGAAGGCAACTTAAGCTTGGTTTTTCTCTGCTAATAAGACCTGCTTTTATCTTTCGCGTAGTAGTGCCATCTTTAGTTGTCGGGTACACATTAACTGGGTGGTTAATCTACATGGTTTCTTTTGCTGTGTCTCGTGGAGCAACATTGCAAGAAGCAACCAATGCTGTATCTTTTGCAGGAGTCAGTATGCTAATTACACGGCTGTTTGGATTACATCTCTTGCACAAGGTGCTAACTTACAAACATCTTCTCTACATATCTGCCATCTTGGTTGCAATATCATTGTCATTAATGACGGGTTTTGAATCATTATTTGCGTTGAATATTCTCTCCGTTGTATTCGGGATTGGACATGGAATAATGGGGTCTGATATTTACATAGCTGCAACATCCAATGCGAAGGATTCTGAGCACTATCATGCTATCGCATGGAGTAACCTTTGTGACGGCGCTGCTTCCATTTTGAGTGGTTTCGTGACCTGAGGTTTGTTTGTTTGACTAATAATCCCTTCCTTTCTCTGATCTTCCGATTGGCTCTTTGATCTCAACGTTTACCTGCCCAGCCAGTACTTAGATCCTATGCAAATGAGATTTTAATGAGCAATTTAATTTTTCGATCTGGCGATCAATATTTAAAAAGTTGGTCGCGATATTTTTTTCTTGACGTGACCTGTCGGATAGTTCGGACTTCGAACCCCTATAATCACGAGGGGATTAATGCAAATAAAAAATGAAGATATGGATGGAAATATTTAGAGTTTTCCAATTAAACATGTTTTTGTTTGACTGTAAGGAATAAAAATCTCTTAATTTTATTACATTTTAAACAAAATTGCCAATTTTCAGCTTTTAAAATCATGACGTCACATCTACTTACGCGGAGCTTGTTTTACTTATGTAAATTAACTAATATGAACTGCAAGTTGAAGTTTAGGTATCAGACCTCACATTCATGAAATTTGAAATATATATCTTTCCTGTAAGACTTTTAAAATCAGTTAATAAAAGAAGTGAAAATTCGGTACAATTAGACGTATGATAGGTGCAAGATGTCGGTCATCACATTATCTCGATAATACAGCGGACATCGTAAACGACAAATTACACCTTTCGGAGGTCCAGGGCTATTATCTAGGCAAATCTGACGTCATTTACCACACCATGCATGTGTGTGCAGCAGCTCATGGGCTTGACAATAGACGGTCTCCGTCTATGGCTTGACTGTGCATCCACTGTTCATATTATTTACGAGTATAGGGAAATAATTTTATCATGTTTATCGAAAGAAATTCTTTTGTAAAAGTAGTTTATTAAATGAATATCAATACAATACGATGGAAAAAAATAATACTTTATGTTTTCAAATGAAAAAAAAGAGAGAAAAAAAAGGCGCTGACGGGATTCGAAACTGGGACCTCTAGCACCAAAAGCGAGTAGCGTAACCACTAGGCTATCCGATCACGCTTACTTGAAGGGGGTGTTTTAACTTGATCACTTCCGGTGTTATATGATGTTTTGCGTAGAAATTTAATGTTTTATTTGACCTCAGCCTGATCTCTTTGGACCAATCGTGACATTCTCTTACACGAGGCGTGTTTTACACAAAATTACCACAATTGTTTAAGTAAATCTGATAAAGAAGTGTTGTCGCTCTCTTTTGACCAAGTGGCTAAATATATTAAGTCCAGAACCGTAGATTTAAGGTTAAACTCAAAGACCTAATTTGACCTCACTCAAGGAAAATAAACACTTGCAAAATCACACGAAAATACACTTATTTTTCTAAATTTTTCATTTTTTTTAAATTTCAAAATGTTTTCATAACATTATTACGCGCAGATAACAATAGGGATACCCCAGGCTAGTATGTGCATATATTATAGCATGGTACATGTGCGATGATCATTTTTATTTAGAGCAGCATAGATGGCTACCTGAATGTCGCCCATGACTACTTAACGCCTTCCAAATATGGTTAAAAAAAAAAAGCTTCAGGCTGAAAAAATGCAAAAACATTTCCAATATACATTTATTCGTGCATTAATGAAGGTTAACATACATTAATTTATGCAAAGAAATTATGTAAACGGTTTAACAATTCTATTTTCCGTACCGTGAATTATGAATTTGTAAACTGTGCATGAAGATAGGGTTGATTTCGCGGCTAGAAAATTACGCGCTGCACATTACCTGAGGGGCATTTAATAAGTTCATGGCCTGAGGTAGAAGAAGATATGTAGTTCAATTTAATTGATGGATATTGAGTTTTAAATAAATACTTTTTTTATTTTACCGGAATTTAAAATTGTCAGTGGTTTCTCGGAGGTCATCTTTTACTTTGAAACATGAAGAAACATCTAAAATATAGCCTTGAAGACAGGCTCACATTATGAAAATGATAACGTAAGGTAACGGGTGTGGAAAAAAAATCTTGAAAAAGGTTAAGCAACATATGCTGGCGGGTGGTAACGAGTCTATCGACTATCATCGTACCACAGTAAAAGTCAGATTCCTTTTATCCGTTTGCGATGCGTTTTGCACTGTAGGGTATTGTTAATTGGTAGTGGTATAATTTAAATCACACGATTTAATGGAGCTGAATAGTACCACGTTGAAGCTGATTCAACTACCAGTACCCTTACATTGCAAAACGCACCGCAACCGCACCGCAATACAAGGATTTTTTCAAGGGGGGCGCGGATGTTCCAAAAATGGACCTTTTGGAGGAAAATTTTTCGTTTTGGTCGACCCTAAACTAATTTTAGTGGTTTTGACAAAGTGATAAGCAAAAAAAAGGGGGGTTTTAGCACTTTTGGAAGCTTTTGATGGACATATAGGGACTTTTTGTGGACCTTTTTTGTACGTTGTGAAGTTTGGGGGTGCGAAGTATCTAGCCTACGATCTGTCAAAATTTGAAACCAGTCGAATTGTTCGAACATCATGAAATTATGAGGTTTCGTCGAAAAAGGGTCAATTTTTTCGAAGTAGTCTTTGGGCATTGAAAATGGACGTGAAATCACTAGTAAAGTTCCATAAACTAGAGACTCTATTCACTACGCCAAAAATTGTGATATTCTGATAGGTGTAAGTAGATAAAAATTTGCAGTAAACATGACATTCAGCCGAGCGAGACGTTTTTAGGGACTGTAGCTTTAATTATCTGTTTATTTTTATTTTCAGGTTATTGTTACGACATAAGGGGCGACTTTACCGTTTCTTTCAACATTTTAGCAGCTTTTTCAATTCTAACAGTCTTATCACTAGCTATTGGCGACATATTTATTAAGGAGCAAAATGATTAATGTCACTGTACAAACACAGATGATTGTTGTTGTTGAGCGTCAGGATGCGAATATTGCCGAAGTTTTATATAATCACATTTGGCTGTTTTCCTAGAGAGGCGGTCTAAATAGCTAACTATCTGATTCAGATACCAAAAAAACACAATTTTTATTATCTAAATTTGGCGAAGTTTGAGCTGCAATTGGTGGAGATATGAGCATTTTTTGATATAATGGATATTTTCAAATATTTAAAATCTTTCTTATCTAAATAAAAACGACTTGCATTTCACTTATTTTGAAAATGTACGATTTTTTCATAAAATCTTATATTTTTCTCTGAATTGGTAATAGAATAAGGATTGCAAATAAATCAATTTGATATTCCGACGTATTGTAGTTCAAATTGACGTATAGTTGAAATAAAGCATTTGCTTCGGGTTTTGTCGTCAACAGTCGTCTTGGATGTTTCGATTATACGCTATCCATAATCACGGAACATCAAATCATCGACTTGATTTAAACAACAACCCTTTTGAAACGGACTTCAAAGTAGACACTTCAGGTGATTTTTTTTTACAACTTTAGACACCGAAATAATTGGGTTGCTGATTTTTTTTTACAACTTTAACTTGTTTAGGCCTACACAAATAAAATCAACCCACCGTTCAAGTATTCATAGCCTCAACACAGGCCTTCTGATGGTCAGTCTTGCATACACATTCTGTCTAATTGAAAGTTAAGTATTCAAAACCATGTTTCCATTCTTTATGCGAATTCAGTGTAGCGGATAGAGATATTGATCTGCTATCGATTCATTACCATAAACTTTATATCTTAGTCTTTTGGATCCAGGAATTTTTTTAAAATGAGAGGATGTCAATACGGTGGTGCCTCGATGTTAATTCACGTGTCGCTATCAAAAGGTTTAAGCAGTACTATGATAGTTAGTATATTTACACCTGAATTAAAGATGCTGATAAGCCTGATATCAGTCGTTTCTTAACATGGTGTTAGAGGAGTTAATCGTTTAAAGAAAAATGTGTTTTTTTGATTGTCAAAGTGTGTTCTTTCAAAGGGCAATTTCCTTGTTTACGGTAAACTTCCAACATAAAATACAGTAGTTAATTCGCTGTCGAAGGAATGTCATTTCCCCAACAACCAATTAATTACAAATGACATTATGGGGTATTTAGTCTTTTAGCTATTTAGACCGCCCCTGCCGAAAAACAGTCAAATTGCATATTTAAAACTTAATACGGATTTGGCAAATTATCTTCACGAGCTTTGGAAACCCGTCGCTTAACATGGAGGTGAAAGTTGCCAAAGAAGATATTAATTATGCTTGTTTTATTTACCACAGTACTTTTCTTAGTGCAGAGTATACTTATCCATTAACTGGGGCCATTCCTTATCTCATTTTTTGTTCATCATTACGGAGGTTGCGAAACACGAAAACGTTGACGCTATTAGGCCAAAGAAAAAAAGAACTCTGTCTCAGCTTCCCGCGCGCATATGGTTAAAAATTCGAATTTTACCGCATTTCATTTTTTTTTAAAGGTTTTTTCAGGAGATTGTTTGCTTTTTTATTTTATTTTTTCTTACATCGAGAGAAATAAAAGGAAAAATTCGGCCGCGAAGCGGCCGAAAAACAAAAATAGTGTCCTAAAAACGTAATTTAAAAAAATTTCCTTTTTGACTAAAAAAAAAAGAACGCGTAGCGCTTAGGGTTTTGGGCCTTAGGAACCTGAGACAGAGTTCTTTTTTTTTTTGGCCTTACGTAAACCTTATTTTTCAATAGTACTAAAGACCTTTTCAAAAAGCGATCGGAAAACATGGTCACGTGCCACAGTAGTTGCAGTCGGCAGACGACAATGAAAACAAAAAATGATAGTACCGCAAAAGTGCATGATAAAAGCTGATAAAAACCGTTCGTCGTTGTTGGAAACATACTGTAGAAGTGTCGAACTTTGTCAAAAGATGAGGCACTGAGGTACTGTTTATTTCCGGAAACGATTGGAAAGCTTTCGGGTATCTTCGGAAAAGATCGGTTTGAAAAGGTTAATGATAACGAGAAGTTCCCGTTAAACCTTAAGAGAGCCATCTTGTCAGCGCGGCGCCGTGATAATCGCATGGACTCTCGGGGTTTGCTCCCTAAAAATCTACGTGACGGGGATTTGCTGACCTTCAATATTCCATACCTCCTCTCACCAAATGACCCTCTTTATTTGTACTAATACACTGAAAACATTAATTAGTCAAAAACACGTCTTATTTGACGAATTAAAAATTAGTCATGCAGAGTGATATTTTCATAATTCATGCTGTAAATGTCTTGAAATTTTGAAAAATAATTGTTAGTGTTCAAAAATACTTTCCATCTCTAAATATTCAATTTGTAATTTGGTAATTATTAGTTATTAATAAATGATTAATTACATGACTAGTTAGAAATATCAAATGTGTTGTTAATTTGTCAATTCTAGTGCATGACTAACTGACTGACGAATTAAATTACTAATTTCTGATAGATATTCACCATTAATTAGTCAGTTGCGATGACAAATCATGAATAATATTATATCAGTCATTTTGAGTAAATTCAGTTTGTCAAGCACTAAAATTAACTAATTAAAGACACATTTGATATTCATTAATTAGTCGTGTAATTAATCATTTATCAATCAACTAATAATTAACTGATTACAAATTGAATATTTAGAGATGGGAACTATTCTTAAACACCAAAAATTGTTTTTCAAAATGCCCTATTAACCCTAAAAGAGC
>JXSR01S023542.1:9138-22473 GCA_000969725.1 Ophiothrix spiculata | reverse complement strand
CAAAGAAATAATTTAGAAATAGTTTGCCTTAAAGCCACCACACTTTAATTTTATTACAAAGGCCATTATTTATGACCAGATGCCATTTTATTCATGGCTTTATCTGTTATTTGAAAATTAAAATAAAAACATTGGAAATAGTTTATCTTAAAGCTGCCACCCTGTAATTTTATCACAAAGGTCTTTACTTTTAAGGGGCCGCTTCAAAACTCAACTAGCGGGAGACAGCCTAGATCCAGCACATATGGAGGGTCGCCATTATTCAGAACAATTGCAACAACCTTCGTTTGAGTTTGAAAGTTTTCCCTAATACTAATAGCTGTGAAATCAGTTCAATAAAAATATTTAAAACAAATTGGAACGCATTAAGGTTTTAAAAATCAATAATACATGCTTGTGTTACGCTTTAATCGCAATATTATAACGCATCACGGCTAAACGAATTGTGTTACATTGTTTGTGTAATGTTCCAGACCACACACAACAACTTAACAATAAGGCCAAACAAAAAAATAGTTGTGTTGCCCTCACAGGCCCAAAGTGGTGGGGACGGCCAGGCCGGATTTTTTTAAATTTAATTTTTTTTTTTAAATAACCATTACAGATGCCATGTGTAACAGAAACAGGGTCATAAAAAAAAGTTTTTCTTCTCTTAAACTTCGCTAATATACATATTTTGGAACATTTTCGAGGCTGGAAATCAGGCAAATCTCAAGAAATATTAAAAATCAAGAATTTTGGTGGAAAAAAAACAACAACACAACAATTTTTTTTTTTTGGTCTTATGATAATAACTTACCCTGCTCTCTCTCCCGTTTAGCAACCCTGTTCACCCATGTTGAGCTAATATCTTTGATGTGCGGCCCAAAGCGAATCATCTGCGGGTGCGGCGGAGGATGGGTGTGTCTGCCTTGTGTTACAATCACTTTACCCGTATCAACCAACACAACCGCCCTCGCCTTGCACGACGCTCGAAATTGACACCTGCAAGAAATATCATAGATATAAAATTTTACTTTTTTCATCGAAAATATTGAGTTTTCATATTTTACAGAGGAAGCGGGTTAGCGCAGCAGCACTTCCGTCGCTTTATACAAATGAGTCCCGGGTTCAATTACCGTCTTTGGCGCTGTATTATAATGTGCATTTGGTTTTCAGTCCAGGCTTGTTTCTGCAAGTCCTTCTCATGGTACTCCAGTCTTCCTCCTTCATCCAAAACTGATTAAAAAAGATCTTGGGAAATAAGCTTTGTTAGAGGCTTTCTTTGGTTATCCCTGGCAATTAGCATAATGAATTCTTTCTTTCTTATTGAGGTATTCGGCTACACTTGCTTTTTTTTTTGGAAATAAACGTTTGGTCAAGAGGAATCTTGATTCTAGGCTATGAGGCACTTGCTTCAACAGTGCTATGTGGAAGGTATCATAGCGCTTGACATTATTATTACGCTGTTATTAGGAAATAGTCACAACCATCTCACCTCAACTAGATTGCAATCTTATGATGCAGACCTATCAGAACTTAGATTGTAATATTCCCCCAACAGCTTCCCAATGCGCTTGGGTCGACGAAGCAATCAAGATTAAATGTCTTACCCAAGGATATAACCCATTGGCCGTAGCAGGGATTCGAACTCACGACCTCGGAGTCGCACTGTTCCACTCGGAGTCCTGCACTGTTCCACTAGGCCACACGAGCTGCTATACAAAACTCGGGGAGCTGACCCTGGCTACAGTGGTGTAAAATGTGTGCTTATCAATAATCAGTGCCCCTAGGTTGCTGCAGATACTGCTTTGAGTGGCATGGAACTTACTTGGGCCACCGTAGGAGCTGCTAATAAATATCTTGTAGCAACCCATACAAAACTCGGGAAGCTGACCCTGGCTACAATGGTTTGAAATGTGTGCTTATCAAGAATCAGTCCCCCTTGGTTGCTGCATATACTGCTTTGAGTGGCATGGAGTTTACTTGGGCCACCATAGGAGCTGCTAATAAATATCTTGTAGCAACCCATACGAAACTCGGGGAGCTGACCCTGGCTACTATGGTTCGAAATGTGTGCTTATCAAGAATCAATGTCCCTAGGTTGCTGCAAATACTGAATGGCATGGAGTTTAGTTGGGCCACCGTATAGTAAGCGTACACCAGTACAGAGTGCTGAAGCTGCATGGCAATAAAAATCAGGGAGGCATAGTGCACGATTAATCCCCTGTATTTGTACCAGACTCACCTGAGAAATATTTTACCATTGCAATCCCTGTTTTTGATATAGATGTACTCCCTAATATAATACCCATTGCCCCGTCGTAATCTCACTTCTTTGTATTCAGCTGTTGGAGGTAGTGTACTCTTAGTTGTAGATGAGGATGATGGTGAGCTAGGTGGTGCTGTGAATGACAACAGAAAGTGGATACAATGAAGTTATTATCAACAGAAAGTGGATACAATGAAGTTATCATCAGTGAGAGGAGTTACATGAAATGGTTGGTTTTGTTAGACAACTTGTGCAAATCTGTAAATGCCAATATTTTTGCGCTCAGTAATTTTCGCACATGGGCCAATTTGGGACCATTTCACACGTTTTTTTTTTCTCGCTTATGAACATTGGTCGAGTATAGAATTTCCTTTGTAACAAATTTTTGTGGTGTATTTATTTTTGTGCTAATTCAATTTTGCAGGAAAAGCATAAAAATAAATGTAGCACCAAAAATATAACTAATACAGTATTTCACCTGGCTGCGCACTTTTTGACAGCATTCTATGTGTCAATGTGCTACAGAAGTCACACGTCATAATTTACGCAAACCTCTAGTTGTGAAAGACGCTTTGAGCTACCATTTCCAAACAAACTGGGTGTGTATTTTTACCACACATTTAATCTATGGATAATAAATACTATTGCGTTAAACCTAGGACTAATAATACTAAAAGGGACTGGAATCGCGAGTGAATCCTTTTGTTGTCTGGGTATCGATCGTTCTGGACTTTTGATACGGCTTTGCTCAGCATTTCATCGTATGCGGTGCTACAGCGCATTTAATCGTCACCATTTTGTGTCAAACTGGTCACATTACTTGAAAATATTCTTCCTGGAGTACAATCTATGATAATTAAGCATTGTACTAGTGTGGTTAAAAACTTTCAGATTATTTTCTTTGAGGTGTAAGCTGGTGTACAGCATTCTTCATTGTGTGTCCTTGTTTTTGTCCACATATTACGTTACATGTTACGCTAATTGGGGCCATGGTTTGAACTCAGTGTCATCTCTGTTTCTCTGTGGTAAACAAGGAAGTGAAATCACTGAAATGTCAACTCGTTCGATTTAACTTAGCGTGGCAGTCCAAGTGTGAAAAAAGCCAATAAATAGTATTATTAGTCCCAGGTTTAACCCAAATGAAAAACTTGCATTGATTGGTAATATTACAACCAGGATAGTTTCTGATGTTATTCAGAATGTCAACTTGAACTTGCCTTTTTGTCCTTTGGTCCATGGCAGACCAAAAGAGAGGAGTAAAACAAACAAGAGGAAGAAAATAATAGGGAGCAAACTTGTTATATTACCAATGCAAGTCACCTTCCTCCTTCCACTATTTTTGTTGCCATCCCCTTGAGCATCAGTGAGCGTCGGCTCCATAACCATTCACTTTCTCACACCTGATCATTGTTTCTATAGCCATTTTGCGCGAAACTATTGACACGATCATCAATATCATCAGCCTTAAATCATATGGCATTTTGGGAGATGCACAAGTTTTAAATGGTTGTTTACAGAGGTGGTTTTCAGGATATCCCACAATGCATCATTCTGATATACTGATGTGTAATAGGCAATAATGGTTTTCTTGATAAGGGGCTATTAAGAATTTGAGAATTCCATTGAATAGTACTCATTCATATCTTTCTAGGGATGTGTTTATTTTCACACTAGCCCAGTGTTTACCCACATTGCTGACACCTCAAAAACCTCAGCAACCTGTACATAAGTATAGGAGTTGAATTGGATTTGCAGGCATATTATACAATCAGTGTATCAGAATAATGCATTGTGGGATATCCTGAAAACCACCTCTGGGTTGTTTAGTAAAATGGTGAACTGTGTAATTTTGAATGTTTGTTAGTACTGCAATGGATGAACAAAAAGTAGCCAGTCTATATTTGATGGCTATTTGTTATGACACATGATGTGCGAATAAAAAAATGGACATGGACAAAAAAAACAAAAAAACAAGCTCAGTCGCCTATTCCACAAATGAATGGTAATTGTCAAAAAAATATAATTTTAAAGTCTACTCAATGTGGGCAAGTGTGGTGCTGTAGAACAGCGCTGGACTCATAAACAGAAGATAATGAGTTATAGTGCCAACATGTTGTGACCCTCAAATCACTATCACACTTGCCTCGTCGACCCATGCACATTGTGGGGCTGTTTAGGGGGGAATATAACAACCTTTAGGTCAGCACCTTTGATCATTGGCTGTAAAAATTCACCAAGCAAAATGAACCAATTTATTTATTTATTTATTTTATTTATTTATTTTGGACTGAGCTTGTTTTTTTGCACCAACCCTGCAAACAACTTTGATTTCAATGAACACCCCGCAAAATTTAGAGTCACCCCAATTTAGAGTCACCCTGTGCGAAAGGCACAGTTTTCTCAGCTATGTCAACCTGTATGTCAATCAGATATTTTATGTTATTATAATTATAGTTAGTAGGAATTGTGGATCAATCAAATTAACACAAATGTAAGTGCGATTCAGCATTGGCGTAAAATATAGCACTACACGTTAATTGCTTTCAGCATTTCCCTGGAAACAGCCGCAGTACTATTAGCCTATTGCACGGTTGCTGGAGTCTCAGCTAAAGTACCTCCTTTTTTATGGAAATACCTTGATCAGACATGATTATGGGTTATTTTAATTTTGCCTGAAACATTGTAAAAAAAGCCTGAATTTGCCTGAAAATTTGAATTTCCCTATACTTAAGTACAGGGAAGATCCAGCATTTTTGCCTAAATTCAGGCAAAAACCTGAAGATAATCATGCCTGCTTGATATCTACTAAACTAGTAGTTTCACCAGTTCACCTTGTCCGCCCTTTTCTGACCTCCTCTATTGTGACTTGGTATGAGTTACATAAATGCAGCCACCACCATGGCTACAACCGTGGTCCCAAACTGTTGCATGCCACTGCAAAAAACGATCGAGGTACAATAACCCACTTACCAATCACATGGATCACATAACACTTCGAAACTGAATTAAATCAGAAACTATGGTAGTAGGTTGAGTGGAAGTGTGGAAATCTATCTACCCATAGTTTTCAGCGTGGAGAGGGTTAATGTTAAAACAGAATTTATGGTAGTTGAGTTAGATGGAATACACGCATTAAACTTTGAAAATTATTGGTAGTACAGTAGGGTTAGCCAGGGCCTTTGATTCCAAGCAGTGGCGTAGCTAGAGGGGGGGCCGGGGGGGCCGGGGGGGCCGTGCCCCCCCCATTAATGACTGTTTTGTCGGTTAAAAAAAGCGCCCGTCGGTAAAGTTGAGCCGACCGGCCGCAGGCCGGGCGGCGATACAGCACTCAATACAATTCTGTCGGTTCATCTTTATGTTGTGGCCCCCCCAGTTTCGAAAACCTGGCTACGCCACTGATTCCAAGTATACTCCTGGTCAAAAGTACGTACGTGTTTGCGCACGCTTAAAAACGGGTTAAAGATTTTGTCCGCAAACACTTTTGACCGGGAGTGTACTTCCCTTTAGTTTTCTTAAGGTTGAAACATAATTCATGATAGCTTCAAATAAATTTCGGACACGAAAATGATTTCTTAACGCTGTCTCCGCATATCCACAAGTTGCGACAAGAACGGCAACACCATTAGGTACTCAAAACCTTTTCCAATCAGTGATCACCAGTTCTGTAACATGCACGTCTGAAGAGCTCTACATTTTTGTGTCGGAGAATTATTTGAAGCAACAATAGTAGAGTTAATAAATATGATTTGAACTAAAAATTATTGTAGTTAGTAGTGTAAATAGGGGACTTTGGACTTGTTACCCTGTATGTACCTGTATGATGAGTTTCCTGGTGGTCGAATTAGTAGGGTAATGTTCAATGTTTTATTTGTAAGCATAATTTGATCTAGAAACTATGGTAGTTAGTAGGGTAAACAGGGGACTTTGAATCTTGTTCCCCTATGTACCTGTATGATGAGTTTCCTTATGGTTGAAACATAAAACATGGTTGTCAAATTAGTAGGGTAAGCATGATTTGAACCAACTAGAAACTATGGCAGTTAGTAGGGTAAACAGGGGACCTTGGATCTTGTTCCCCTATGCACCTGTATGATGACTCCACATATGAGTGGTGCTCTAGCAAAATGAGCGGAAAGTCACGATTTTCAAAATTGAGTTTATGAAATTTTTTAATTCTCTATAATCTCAGCTTTCGAATGATATATAATATGTCATACTTTGTTTCTACAATCTTCACTTAGAGATCGAAATACAAGGCACTCCGCTCAAAATCTGGCAGTAAAAAATTGTCGCAAATCAATTTTAAAGTTCCTGATTACTACAGTGCATGATAGCAAAACATGATCAATTACCTGTGAATAATTTCATTTCGCGGTATAATTGACATTCAAAACACCAGGTATAGTTTCACACTTATGCATTAATACATTTTATGTCAAAAATTTGATTTTTTTCACCATATTTTTACTTTAGCAGCCATTTATTCAAAATCTTCAATCACGACTTTCCTCTCAGTTTGCCAGAGCACCACTCAAATGATATCTGGGTTAGTGGGGAAATGCTGGACTATCATTCCATAATATGGATCAATTTCAAAGACATGAAGAAAAGGAAGGGGCATTCTGCAGTTACATGATACGATGCAAACGCCATTTTGATTGCAAAGAAATTAGTTTTGACGCTTATTTGACAAAAACACGAACACTGCCAATCTGATCCCTATGTCGGGATGAAAGTGGTGCAGCTTCCCAATTTGTGGTCTTGATCCATGGCATAAACCTGATGTATCAGCATATTACTTCATCTTCCTTAAAGACAACAAAATGGCTACCAATTCCTTTTCTTCACCTAAATTTCCTTTAGACCCTGATATGTACTTACTATGCATATTTGGGAAAGCATATCCCAGAATTCCTGTGGTGAGGTCAAGGGGCATATTATTGGGGTCATCTTGGGGATAAAGGTCATGCAATCTGTCTAAGAACATATCTGTGAACAAATTGGCAAAGTAATGTTTATATTACGATGATATCTGTGTTCTATTAATACTACAAAAATTCCTCATGATATCATCTCAGATTTAGACACTATGTTCTTTGCTTACCTGATAAAAATGGAACTAGGAAGAATCTCTTCCACACATTTGAGAAATTAAAACAGAGTTTTAAACGGTTCAACCATATCATATATATAAATTGTGACAAAAAATCACTTATCATTCAGGATTTGAACCCAAACCCTTCACATAGCCAGTGCTACGCTCCACCAATAGAGCTAAAGAGATACAGGGCAGAGCAGTCTATTCTTAAATCTATAGTAGCACTAATTTAATGCTCTATGGCCCTCATTCTCTATGTCCAACATCGCGACACTTTGTGCTGCAAGCCTTGATGCACCGCAACGGTGCTTTGCGCCGTGGCTGAGTCCAAGAGAACAAGACTTGTCCTAATTATCTATAGGTGTCCACTTAGTTCGAAGACTGTTCCCTTTCCATAAAAGATAGGCCTATAAAGATGAGGATTTAAGAGTCAATTCCAAAATCAAATATTTTGACTTTCTCTCTATACATTTTAAACATTCCATTCTGAACCATGGAACTCCTGATTCTTTCCCTGACTGTTATTTATGCTGTACGGTTGAAAAGTCTATAAAATCATTTCAAATTCTAATCTCCTGTGTTTAACCTATTCTCTACCTTGGTAAGTGTTTGTCAAGGACATCAAATGTGATGGCTCGCCCCGAAAAAGGGGGGGGGGGGACTTTACAGATGATATCAGTTTTGATTTTATCATTTCATCTCATATAGCATTTTCTAAGCTTTAAAATGACACCTCACTGGTTGAAATTGATCAAGGCGATCAAATTTTATAACAGAAAATCTGCTGGATATTCTTATTATATTCTCTTTTTTTGCAGCCTATTTTCACCAGTTCCTTGAAGTGTTCTTCCTGTTGCAAGGTCCTCCTCTTCAGGGTGAGCCATCACAAATGATTGTGACCTCATCAATAGTGTTAGAAGGTTACCCACATGCTAATTTCTTCCCTAAGTAGTCCCTAAAGTGTAGGCTACTATTATCACTATGTCTCAAAGGGATTCAAAGGGATTACTTTGCTAAAAAGAAGCTTTTTAACTTATTAATGAGTTCTGAATAAATATAAATTTTCCTGAAAGGTTTAATTCTGAAAACAGGCACCTTGTCAAGTCGTCATGTGAGTGCAAGAAAGTCGTATCTGCAATGGCTGCCTTAAGTTGTATTTATTTCATACCTGGTCACTACAATACGCAAATTCCCTCTCTGCCATATGTCAGTGGCTCTTGAAATGGTTCTTCAAGGACCATTTCAAGAGCTACTGACCCAAGACTGCAGAGATTATACAGTGTGCAATCCAAATTAATGACAAATGGGAGCTATTGCAGATACAACTTTCTTGCACTCACATGACGAAGTAATTCCCTTAATTTTCTCTTCAACTGGGATCCTGCTTCCATTCAGAAGCAAATTAGACTGTGTCAAATTCTATACTTACTGTATTGCTGTTCTAACTTAATATCTGGTATAGTCTTTTTCTCATTCTGTTAAAAATGTGACAAGCAATTAACTGACTGTCCTCTTAGTCCTGATACCCACCCATCAAAATACCAACAATGTACCAAATTGCACTCATATTGGGTGATTAATACACCCAATATTGCCAAATTGGGTGCTTTCATATATGTGATGGCTCAACCCGAAAGGGGGGACTTTGCAGATGATATATATTTTGATTTTATCATTGTAATTTGTATTTGTTATAGCATTTTCTAAGCTTTAAAATGACAGCTTTAATTGTTGAAATTGATCAAATGAGGTGATCAAATTTTACAACAGAAAAATCGGCTGGTAATCTTAGTATTTTCTTTACTTTTCGCTGCCTATTTTCATCAGTTTCTCAAAAAGTGTTCTGTCGCAAAGTTCCCCTTTTCGGGGCGAGTCATCACATATTATGATAAATACACCACACCCAAACCATTCCAGAAAGTACAAAGACTGTGTCAAACTCTATACTTACTTGACTGTTGTTCTAACTTAATTTCTGGTGTAGTCTTTTCCTCAATCTGTTCAAACGTGACAGGCGAATCCGTCGCTTGGTCCTGATTGATTTCTTCCAGCCCCGTAATGTTGTTCTCTTCAGTTGCTTGCCTGTTGTTTCTACAAGAAATCATAAGGGATAACATTAACGGACCATTTACAAACAAGATTTGCCTTGCACCAAGCAAACTATTGGACACCAAAATGTAGTAAAATGCTACACAACTTGTTACATTTAAGACAATTGCGGTGTTAACACTAGAAATAAAAAACATCTCGGTTTGGACAAACCATCTCGGTTTCAAGTGCCTCAAACATTATGCACTTATTGTCAATTTTACTATACACGCACACACACAACGTAAACAATAGAGGCTGACCTCGCATGCCAGCTACATTAACCTGATATAGGCGATGTCAATTCTAACATCACCATTTCAAAACTATTTGATCAAATCACTTGTTACTTTCACAAAACAGAGGAAATATATTCAGCTTTTGCCATGCTAAGTTTCATGTAAATCATTTACTTGTAAAGGTAGCGAAGCTTACTGTTTATGATGCTACATGCCAACAGCATTTCTCTGTAGGCAATGCAAAATATCATTGAGAATTCTGCCGAAAACAACAAGTGGCGCTGTGATAGTCACGAGGGCGTGGTTAGAAAACGATACCAGCTACAGACCCATTACTTTCTGTCATTCAAGCTTACTGTGTCCTTATATGATATCTGAAAGGACGACCTCATTGGCCACTGGGAAATATGCGACTGATGTCATATGTAAAGGCCTTTAAAATACAAGTTAGCTAACATTTTCTGCTCTGTGTAGATGCTAACCAGGATGGATCAATACCTGATCGACTTGTGAGGCTTTGTTGTTCAATGGCCTGTAACAAAAGTCAATATCATAATAGGTTGTTTGCTAGTTTATACTTAGTAACAGGGTTTAGGAAGCAGAAAGGTCGTGCTCAGTTTTACTATAGGGATAACTGCATAATGAACAATGGCATTGTTTTGTTATGTAACACCACTTGAAACTGAGACTCTAAACTGAGATACTAATTATTGATCCCTGAAAGTGAGTCACCAAAGTGAGACAAATAAATTGCATTATTGATTTTTGTGCAAAAAACATCTCAGTTTGGCATCTCACTTTCCTGTCTCAGTTTAGTGAGAACAATAGAATAGTGGCCATGAGGCACTTGAAACCGAGATGCTTTGTCTAAACCGAGATGTTTTTTATTTCTAGTGTAATTTTCACCAACAGGTGGCAGCGTTACAGAAAAAGTTGTTGGTCAGTGGCGGGAAGATTTTGACAAAACGCGCGCGTGGTATCTAAGCATAAGATTTGCGCATAATACGCAAAACGCAACGGGCGCACTATTTTTTTACGCATTGTTTTCCCAGTAAACGCCGAAAATGGTGCGAAATAGTATCGAGTAACTACGAGTGCTCCCGAGCCAAAGGGCCTTCAGTGATAAAACTTTTTACGTGTGATTTCCTATACCACAAAATGCTGTTTTTTCAAATATTTGCTACCTGTAGAATTTTCTTACATATTTTGCTGGTCAATTGTGAATGTCAAATCAAAAAAAAAATATGGGGTCACCGACTGTTTTCAAAAGATAGCTACAGATGAAATTACATGGGGGAAAATCTAAAAAACAATTTTCATCGCCGGGAATGTCGAAATTTGATTTTACAACATCAAACAGATAAAAAAAGTTAATTACCTTAATTATCCTAATGCTCGAGTTTTCAAGTTATCGTCAATTTAATGGAAAATGACGTCATCATATATGACGTCATAGCGCGCTTAAATGATTCGGTGACCCCCATTTTTATTGCTGAATTTTAAAGTTTAGACTCTTATCTACAAACTGTCAAAACATAAACACAATCTGCAGGTAGGAACCTATCACAGCGATCGTCCTTTATAAGCACACCTGAATACCAGGTGTTGTTGTCAAGCCTGGTTGTTGTTGTCATATCTAAGGCTATAATAATATACAAATACAACATGGTTTGAGGGGAAGTGTCGCAAAATACTGTCTCCGAGATGTTGGATGATCGAGACTTCCATGAGGAAGTCTTGGTCATCCAACACCGCGGGACAGTATTTCGCAATACTTCTTTGAAACAAACCATGATGTATTTGTTTTACTACACCTCAAATAAGACAAAATATAACTTTGAAATAAATCTTAAAGGCAACAAATTCAGTACTTTGTCGTTTGTTAAATCTTTTAATTAGTTTGAATGTAATCATCTTATTTAGGTTTTCGCCACGGAAATTCGCACGGAAACCTAACTTGGTACCAAGTACGCTAAAGGAGGCTTATCTTCAACTGGGCTCCAAGATGTTTTTAAATTCAATTTTTGAATGCAGGAGGAAGACCGGAGTACTCGGAGAAAAACCTACGGAAGTGAGCATGGACATAAAACGCCGGGCCGGGAATCTAACCTGGGACCTCATTAATTGGTGCAAAGCGAGGAACTACCGCTGCGCCAAAATAATAAATCATATAAATCATGGCTTCAAAAGAACTTATAGAATATAAACAGAATTTATGAAGAATTATAAGTACTTCAGTAAGATACTTGATAGTACTTCTGCACATTACAGAGTTTTGAGGCTTAATTGCTACCGTGTGAGGTCCGACTATGACAAAATATGTTGTGTACCTCATGTGTGATATTCTATAACAAAATGGGGTAATCCTTAAAATAGAAAATTTGCAACTTACTCTGCGGAGTCTGACGATGACACCGTCTGTTGTTTATCCTCCGCATGACCATTCTCCTCCTTAGCGTCACCCTCATCATCTGACGCTGGTTCTTGCTTCAACACCACTATTGGGTTTTCCATTTCTTCTTCTCTTTGTTCTTCTTCCTCCTCTAAATTAGCCTCGTCCTCATCACCTAAGTTCATATACATAGATGTGTTCCTATGTGGGGATCCTTTTCTTTGACGCCCTCTTGACCGAGGAGATTTTGTATCTGTAAGTAGCAAATCACATTAGAAAAGATGAATAATTTTTTTAGACTAATAACACACTATTTTCTCACTTCAATTTTGACTAATCATTTGTTTGCCCAATCATGCGCAATAAAGACCTCTCCTATTACATATACACTGGCATTTGTAGGCCTATTAACCTAGTAAGTGGACTTCTTATAGTAAATGCATCGACTTCTAGTAAATGCATTGCCTTTACCCCCTAATACTCACTTCTAGGGCTAGTGCTGCCTTTAGGTCTGCTCCTAGATTTAACCTGAGTATCTTCATACATGCGTGCACACCCCTGCCCTTCACAAGCTAGTGAGTGGACTTCTAATAAATGCATCGCCTTTACCCCCTAATTCTCACTTCTAGGGCTAGTGCTGCCTTTAGGTCTGCTCCTAGATTTAACCTGAGTATCTTCATACATGCGTGCACACCCTGTCCTACACAAGCTAGTGAGTGCACTTCTAGTAAATGCATCGCCTTTACCCCCTAATACTCACTTCTAGGGCTAGTGCTGTCTTTAGGTCTACTCCTAGATTTAACCTGAGTATCTTCATACATGCTTGCACACCCCTGGCCTTCACAAGCTAGTGAGTGGACTTCTAGTAAATGCATCGCCTTTACCCCCTAATACTCACTTCTAGGGCTAGTGCTGCCTTTAGGTCTACTCCTAGATTTAACCTGAGTATCTTCATACATGCGTGCACACCCCTGCCCTTCACAAGCTAGTGAGCGGACTTCTAGTAAATGCATCGCCTTTACCCCCTAATACTCACTTCTAGGGCTAGTGCTGCCTTTAGGTCTGCTCCTAGATTTAACCTGAGTATCTTCATACATGTGTGCACACCCCTGCCCTTCACAAGCTAGTGAGTTGACTTCTAGTAAATGCATCGCCTTTACCCCCCAATACTTACTTCTAGGGCTAGTGCTGCCTTTAGGTCTGCTCCTAGATTTAACCTGAGTATCTTCATACATGCGTGCACACCCCTGTCCTTCACAAGCTAGTG
>JXSR01S023540.1:1686-18025 GCA_000969725.1 Ophiothrix spiculata | reverse complement strand
CCCCCACCAGCTCCAAGTAACAGGTGATTAAAAAACCTCATAAAGACAAAAAAAAAAAAAACTTCATTAAGTCTCATTTCACAAGAGTACACTTTTGATATGGATATGTCACAGTAGCACTCAGATATTCAAATTTCAATCGTATAGACCCTATACCTTTTACATAATTCATTTAGTAGCCCTTTACGTTACAAAGTTGATCACATCTTTCTTTTACTTAAGCCGGGAGATGGTTTTTGAGTAAATATATCCACTCGTAAAGATTCTAATGTAATTGTAATGTTATTTTGGTCTAGCAGTATATGGTCTTTTATTTAAACATTCTCCCTTCCGGCTCTCAGCTAGCGCTGCTGTTCAAACAGACTTCGTATACCCACTTAAGACTACATTAGAACGTAACTTGATGATCAAATTACGTTATGTTATTTCGGTAGTAGAAGAAAGGAGTGGTTGACCAGCATGCCTGGCTAATTATCCTAATGGAAGTATCTTAAACTAATTAAGCGCACTTAAGACAAAATATTCAAAAAGCAATGAGTCTATGTGTAGTGTTTACAGAGAAAATCCTTAATTAAAGTAGAACTTTTATTTGTAAGGGGTTTTAACATACACTACTTACAAAGTGTAAATTAGTAAACTGCGCAATAACCCATGTTTTGGACATGCTACATGTATCGCAAAATTCAGATTTTAGAATGAATATATTTTCTATACCATTAAAATGATAGTATTCAAAGTGATGGAAATAAAATATAGTATAAAACTTATGATAAATAAGATCTATGTTGACCTAAAAACACTACGCTTTTAGCCAATTAATTGTAGATATGATTACGTTTCTTATGAAATGGACTTGGCAAATTTGTAAAAATTAAGGGAGCCCATTGTATTATACAGTGTGTTCCCTTAAAGTCCATCTACGGTACTCTTTAAATGTAAAAGAGTGAAAAGTTCACTCTCTTTCGGAGTAAAAACAATTTCTCTCTAAACGAGTAAAATTTCACTATAGAGTAAATTTTGACTCTGAAAAGAGTGAAATCTATGTTACTTTTTAAGAGTCTCCTCCACACGCATGCCAAGAGAAAACGTCATAACCGGTACCTATATGACCATGAAAGCAAAGTTATTTTCAAAATGACACCTTACGATATAAGTTTTCCAACCTATGCTATCATGATTTCATACCCTTTGTCCTCTGAGGCTAACTTAACCACGACTATACAAACTGCTGACCATGTTACTATATGCACTTAAGTTTGATTATATATTATTAATCATTTCTAAGTGTGAATTGGAGAAAACAATCTTATAACAATGGAGAAAAGAAGAAATTTCAATTTATTTATTATATCGAAAGTAAAAGCTTTAATAGATTGAAGCAGGGACATTGAAATTGCGTTCATTTTACAAAACTCCACAAAAATGTTACCTTAATATCATATACCGTATACCCATAAGAAACAACGTAAAGCAAAGTCTGATTTCTGCTATACCATTTTGCATATCCTTATATAACGAAATCAAACGTGATTGCGAAGCGTAAAGTATGTTTTGTCTTTTATTAAGCATGTTATGATATGCTTAATTCTTCTCAGAATGGTATCTTTATGCTCAATGAATACTTAACTCAGTTTGGATAACGAGACCCGTGTAATACTTGGTGGCTTTAGCGTTGACTTTCCTGGTTGCGTGGAGCCGCATAGAATGATTTAATTTGTTACTTAGCACCAAGTCACTTATGGAAAATGAATCCCGCAAATCCACTGGACTCTTTCAAAATAAAATTTTTAGAAATTTAATATTCTTCCAGCCATTATTGTTACGTACCTTTGTAAAACATCCGCAGAAGGTTAATCGTATTAAATTTGCCCATAAAAGATTGTTAAATCTAAATTTCCTAAAAAAGGTTTAACTTTAAGGTCGGAGCGCCTTTAATATTGGCCAAATGTCTTTGTAAGGCCAATGTTAAAGGCGCTACTCCGAAGTGTACTCCACTTTAGTGAGACTCTGCCCTTTAATATACTCGACAAAAGTCTTTAGGACGTGAAATGCAAATAACAAGTTTATATCAATCGGATCTGTAATAAATAACCGCGCATAGATGAGCGACGTGATACGATCTGATAAAGTCGTAACTTGGCACAAGCTGATTTATTAGTTGGGTGTGCAGTTCATATTACCAGCTAATAAAGAATGTTACTGCCACATATTACACACTGTAATGAGTTTTCATCTAGGAAGTATTCTCTTCTGCTTGTTAATCACATACATCATATGAAAGAACTAACTACATTAGTGTCATATATATGATGCCACCGACAATTTAAGATGTTTGACTTAATCATATCCCAAAATTACTACTCATTAGGATGTGTATTGTAAGAGAAGAAAAGCTAATAAAAATGCAAGGAAAAATTGATATGTGCATTAATGCAATAATAAACCGCGGGATATGCTGCGAATTAGACTCGCATGCTTACTTCAAGTCTGATAAAGTGGTCGCGTAATTACTAAGAGGCTGTTGTACACCGCTGGAGTATCATTCATTTGTAAGACCTCGTTTCCGCCCGGTAACTCATTTAAAGTAGACTACGTCATAAACACGTGACTCAGCTTATGTATCATCATAGCAATAAGCTAGTTTCCCCATTTTTGACTACACATATAGTATAAAGATATAAGCTTATTGGCATGAATGTATGTACTCGATGCGAAAGGCATTAATCTGCATCGGTTGTAATTTACAGAAGTGCAAGTCTCAGACTCTTGTTTGTCGAATCGCACTAGTGGGAATTTCAAATTATACAAAATGTGACACATTACCCGCCGCAGACTTTATCAGTCATCTCATGGTATGGAATTTCTTCTAGCCGAGAGATTGTGAGTTGAGATAACCCACCAGCTGCGGGTGACTATTTGCTATTTTTCTTTTACGATTGGGATTAGTGTAATATTGAATGGCATCGAAGCTCTTTATCAGCTATCTTCTCTACGTCAGTTGATAAAGTGCGAAGGAGAGATTGCAGTCGGGATTATTTCGTCTGAAAAGTAACTAACTATTCTGTATTTGATTTTATAAGCACTGGAAATTACCACAGTGTATACTGATGCAAGAGAACTACTAGTAAATCTACAATGGATAACATGTTTTTATTACTGATACCTTGTTTATATGTACTTCTAAATTGTAAATGCACTAATGCCAAAGCATCTGCTTTGACGACTGCACCAATGGACAATGTTGATGAAGGTGGTATCTTGTCCGTCCATTGTGAAGTTGAGGATCTTGAACAAGGCCAAAGCGTCATGATTCTAAGACAACGTGCAGATGGAATTGCCAAGGTGCTTTCATTGAAAGATGTCGTCCAAACCACTGACGATGATAGAGTATTCCTAGCTGTAAGGCAGTTACCGGGAAATACATTTGTTTATTTTCTTTCCATTATAGACATTACGAGAGAGGATGCCGCCGAGTATGTATGTAGAATAATGGGCAGTGACTTCTCAACTATAGCTGCTAAAGATTCAGTAAATATAAATGTAAATTACATACCCGGAGATACCAATCCATCATGTAGCAGCAACTTAAACAGCGATCTTATTATGGTTGACGAAGGAGATACAATTGCTTTAACATGTACATCAGAGGTTGGAAAACCAACAGTCTCAATTCATTGGGAGAGGACAAATAAGGAATTATCCGGGCGAACTGAAGAAACATCACTAACCGTACAAAATGTATTGGAATTTACCGCGTCTAGAATTGATGATGGTTCTATATTTGTGTGTAAATTGCAAAGTTCTGCTTTTTTCGATTATGAACGTACTTGCCATATCGGCCCTATTAAAGTGATCTATGACAAAGATGATGTAGAAAATATACCGATTATCAAAAATCCTGTTTTTGAGGTGACTGATTTTCATGAAATGACTACGGCCGTTAGTACAAACGGACCTATGATAACCGCAGCAGAGAAAATATCTTGCAAAGATAAATGTTCAGTAACATCAAGTCCTGCGTTATATTGGATTATAGCCACCATTATAGCAGCCTGTTTAGCACTATTATTCCTCATTGTAGGCGTTGCTCTTTTTATTCGATATCATAGAATGTCACCAAACATTGAAGAATATAATTTTCAAACTCACCAAGATGACTTTTATGAGAAATTACATTACGGAAATAGACGCGAGGAAATGGTGTATATGAGTCTTGGGAACTCGAGTCAAATGAAAGGCAAAGGAAATACTGAAGTCCATTATTGTTTAGCACCGAATAAAGCGTCCTTTACTGGTGCTACTCGGCCAGTATCTGATTAAAATATACATACATAACTGTTTTATAGTATAACTACTTCAATTATAGTGAACTTTCTGTTCATTGGTTCAAATAAACATTGCACAGTAAATTGAACCTATCGTATATTTCGAAATAACAAAATAAGTTAAGGTATAAACTTCCTTGCACCTATTTTAAAAACCTTTTTATAATTGGCCACACAGTAAACGTTTTCGTGTCAATAACCAATCAGAACAACTCTTGTATGTCCAAGCAAAGAGTTCAATATGATGCGATTGAGAAAATCATGCAACCCTACAATTAAGTTGTTTCACGGGATACCACAAATTCACTACACAATATGAAAATGTTTCAAAAAATATCAAAAAATGAAACGTGTATAGGTTCACAAATTGATCAAATCGAGGGGGATTGCCATAGATTACAGCTCTTGTACAGGTATAATTAGTCATGCATATTTACTTGACTGATTTGATTGACAATACTATGAATTTTGTATCTAACTGGCATCAGCAATTTATTTTATCCATATTTTTTTCAAATTGTATCATTGTTTTAAGTATTTGAAGGTATTGCACAATGAAAATACAGTACGAATCCCTAATTAGCATAATTACATTTCAATCAAGTCTTTTGCAGTATCTTTGAGACTTTTAATGACCATTTAATTGTTTTACTTTTGATAAAGATAACGTCCTAATGAACAATTTGCGGTTAAATTAGATATCAAGAAAGTAAAGTCGATTATTAGGCACTCTTGATTTATTCTGACTTGTTTTGTTAAAGAAGATTGCAATTTTGTGTATAAATGAATAAGAAATTGTTTTCTAATACAATTTGCATTCATTGCACGTATCAATTACAAAAATAGAGTTTGTACTTTTCAAAGAGTTCGAATCATTGCGATAATTATAGCATGATGATATACGGGTCATTGTTGCTTGGCGTTCTAATTTATTTTAAGTGGTATATGTTACAACCCCTTACATTGAACAGATAAAGGCGCTGCTTTAATGAAGGGTTTGCTCAGTAAACACTACACATAGACTAATTGCTAACCATACTCATTGCTTTTTGAATATTCTATGTCTTAAGTGCGCCAAATTAGTTTAAGATACTGCCGTTAGAAAAACTAGCCAGGCAGGTTGGTCAACCACTCCTTTCTTCTACCGAAATGACATTAAGGTAATTTGATATACCATTCTACTCGTTCTAATGTAGTCTTAAGTGGGCATATGAAGTCTGTTTGAAAAAAGCGCTAGCTGAGAGCCGGAAGGGAGAATGTTTAAATAAGGACGATACTGTTAGACTAAAACAAAAATACCGCCACGATTTCATTAGCGTCTTAATGGATGTGGGATTTACCAGAAAACCATGTCTCGGCTTAAGTTAAAGGACGGTGCGATCAACTTGCAGCTTAAAGGTCTACTAAAACGAATAAAAGAAGTTTATATAATAATTCATTTGTAGTAAAACATTCTTTTCAAGTCTATAATGAGACTTAATGAAGACGTTTTTTATTCAAAATCAAGATTGTATAAACATTATTACAGTTTACTGTTTAAAGACCACACACTGAATCATTCTGGTTTGAAAATATGTAATATGGTTAAAAATATCTTAACTAATGCTCAAAAAGAAACACAAAATATTCACTATTTAAATCCCCTGAAGCAAATACATAGATATAAAGATGATTAAACACTTCCTGATTCAAAATCAAAACAGAACATTCTTTATCTTTCGGTCCAAGTCAAGGAAAAATGCATTAATCAGCAAATCTTTAGAGCCATTTATTTGCATTAAAACCGTTAAAACGTATGACTTACTGTGTTTGCATAACGTATATTTTAGCTGCTTTAAATGCCCAAGGCAAATGAATAGGTAGTTGAATTTAAATCATTTTTATTGGAATTTAAAATTTGATATAAATATACAAAATTGTTAATCCAATAATAATGCAACGGTTATTTAATTGGTGATTTTTCAAGAGGAATTAGGATGGCTGTTATATTAAAGGTGTAGGGTCCGATCACATTCTCATCCCCCGGGGCTCAACCGGAAGTAGTACAGTTTTTGATATCAACTTGAAGTCCATATTTTTCTGATTATAAATCCAAAATTTCACCTTCAAATTCTTTATAGTTTTTGGGATATGGGATATGACATCAAACGTAAAATTAATTGGTGTACATATTTTCTATTTCATATGTCTTTACATAACAGCCTCATCCCCAGTGTCGCACACTTTCTTTTGCCTCTTAAGAGTAAACAAAATGTAACCTAAGGGTTAAACCTCACAAAATGCATTTTAGAGGTCAAGGTCAATTAGTCAAAAGTAAACTATATACATGTTGAAATGGGAACCTACACCTTTAAGAGTAATATCATACTACTTACAATAAGTTTATTTATAGCTATAATTAGAATTGTATCTAAACAAGTTCTGTCCTATTATTTCAATGATTATAGAATTGTTAGTGCAAAGACCAATAATAATGATTGAAATAAAAATAAAAACGTTTTCATCACGTGCTTCACGATACATGATGTTCTGTATAATCACATCAAGTTGAAGGAATGGGGAAGCAGTCTAGCATGAAATAAATAAAGGATTTTCCTTTTTTCCCAAGAATTATGTGATATTGCTAGAATAACAAAGAGAATGATTTAAAATGAAAAAAAAAAAAACCAATCTTATTTAGTACTTATTCAAATCATGGTCTAATTTTCTATCTGACAGACAATATGGTTGATTTTTCATCACATGAATGTTCTGTCTTGTTGAAACCAAAAACAAAACGAAACAAACAAAAACAATTCTCTATATGTTTCGATCCCACGGTGCATCATTGTTTATAAACACACATATCAGGTAATTGCAACTTTGTATTTACCTCAGTAGTTTCAAGTTTGATTATGCATTATTAGTTGAACTTTTTAAGAGTATATTCAATGCCGAACACACAATTTATGTTTCTGTTTGACATATGGAAAAACAACATTAAACACAAAATAAAATCAAAGTAAAAGAAGAAATCCTATATACTAACATTACTAACGCAACATTGGAATTGATTTTGCCTCAATAAAAAGGGTACCATGAACTTGAATGGTAATTGCAGAAATAATTCATGGTCGGTTTTATAAAGGGTTTACAGTACCGTGTTTTCAATAAAGTTCTTGAGGCATAAGCATAATGACTATTTCACTATTCTAATTGACCGATTTCTTCCCATTAGCTTTTAACAAGATTACTTACAGAGGTGGTGTTGCTCGTGAAAATTAATGGAAAGGGCCAAATTTGGATGCGTTATGTTTCTTCAAAATCCAAGGATTCTTTCTGATGAATATTTAATATGCTACTAAATTGCAAGACAATATTTAGATTTAGAAAATAAAAAATATCAAAATTGTTATTTGGAAAGATTACTCAAGTTCTTTTGGTATTCTACATCACAGGTATTGGTTTCCTCTTTACACTGGCACCAAAATTATTTGTTGGGCGGATTTAATAACAAAACTAATATTCCTTACTACAAAATGCCGTGGATAGTTCCAAACCAGAAAGCGTGATCCAGTTATCTGGATGATAATGGGATTACAAACTTTAAAAAAAGATGAAACGAACTGATCACCACACAAAATTAGTGCACAACTGTTGTCGGGTGATGTCCGTGATCCAGTAACTGGGTGAGTTACGTAATCACTTCGATACTGAATAGCAATTTTGTCACTTCGTTTTACACTTGATACAATTTGAGTAGAACTGAGATGTCGTGTATTCCAGGTCGGTATCGGGTATTTGGGGTGTGATTCATATAGGGGTAATCTGAGCGTCATGCATTATTTGCGAGTATGCAATTAAGCAGGAAATTTCAACTCTCTTTCAAAGTAGTTCTAATTTGGCCAAATCTAAAAAAACCCCGTCAAATTTGATATACTCTTCAAATGTTAGAGCAAATAATCATTTTTTTTTAAAATAGCATATACAAACATATGGTTATTGGCAACTCAAAACCCCTATTATATCTTGTCTTCGAAGGTGTACCCAAACATGCCTACACCTGTATGCTCATTCTTACAATGTTTTTATGCAAACTTTACATTTAATGTAATAGACTATTTTACATTTTTTCAAAATCAATTTCAATTGTCATTTAATTGTTTAAGAAAATATATTATGTAGATGCTTCATATAAGCAGATATTTTACTCAGGCAAGTAATCATCGACATGATAAAAACCTATCTTGGAATCACCATAACCCTAGTCTTTATTCTAATACATATAACAGGGATGAGAATTGTTGCTCCCCCTTAGATTTTTAGAATAAAACCTCATATGAACCCAGCTTTGCTACTAACATGGTCCTCTTCTATCTATATAAACTTATCTATAAGTCACTAAAATCGGTTTAGGCAATTATGACGTCAGAAAGTACTTCCGGATCGGAAAATCAGAATTTTGGAACAAGTGTCCATCATTTGAAAATAAATAAATAAATAAAATAAATTTCGGTTCTTATATCCCTTTTCCAGAATTGATCAAAGCGCTTTACATTTATTCCGTTACCACTAGAATACAGCCAGCTGCCTATTCAAGCGCTCAAATGGTCATATTCCTAGTAACTCCCCATATAACGCTTGGGTAGACTAGGCAAGTATGATTAGGTGAATTGCCCAGGTGAAAAATACGTTGGCACAAACGGGGCCCGAACTCATAACCTCACGTTTATGAGTCCTGCCGATTTCCGTTAGATCACACGTGCCCACGTTGTTGCTATAATTATAAAAGTCCTTATTAGCAAATTTCAATCAAGGTTTTTGCATATAATATAGACTTAAACTATATTTTAACTCAAATTTCATATTCATCGCCGTTGGGCATTTAAAGCAGTAAAATATACATTATTCAAATAAGAAAACATATTTCATATAAACAGAGAAAAGAAAATCTAATTAGTTTTCCTATGTCATACGTTTTCATGCAAATTAATGGCTCTTGAAACTCGCTGAGAATCTTGCTGATAAATACTGATTTCTTTTACTTGAGTCGAAAGATAAAGAATTATTTATTTGCTTTGGACATTTAAAATGGCGATTACCATTTTTAAGTATCAGTTAAGATGTTTTGTTACAACTTTACATTTTAAAACAAAGTTAAAAGCATGACGATATCTTGATTTTTTAAGGGACTGGCCTAGATTGTACGTGGAATTAAAAACTAAATTAAGCTTAAAACGTAGTGAAATCTAAAGAAGAAAACAAAAATCTATATAGAAATGGCTTAACTGGAGAGAGAATTAATTTGCAGTACAGTGTTTACTAAATCCTAAATGTGTACCTTACCAGTAAAAAGATCACAAAAGGTTTCTTGTGGCAATTTTATTATATTAAAAGAGAAACAAAACAATTAAATCAGAACTAATTTGTTTGTCAATCGCAGGTAATGTTTTTAAGATTTGACACTAGAAACCCCAACATTTTTTTCTCTGGAAAAATCAAGTTGGTAGAGAATTGCAATGTTCTCCAATATTCAATAAATTCAGGGAAACCTACTTGTTGGTTATAACAGTATAAAATCTAAATTGCTTTTATAAATTCTTAAAAACTGAACTTTTTCCAGAAAAAAAAATCATTAAGGTTGACAATCGTCTACCTTTGACCGGACACAGGTAGACAATAATCTACCTGAACAGAATGTTTGAATCTTTTTCTGGATAAAATTAAGTTTTTAAGATTTTATAAAAGCAATTTAGATTTTACTATGTTTTATGTTACTAAGAACGTGTTTTATTGATCCGGGTGAAAAAATATGTAGGTAAATCGTAGCAGAAGGAACTAGGTCAGTCCTTTTAAGTACTTCATCAAATCTCATTTCACAAGGGTACACACAAAACTTTTGATGAGTCACTGTGATGCACTAAAATGAGTCTCCAGTTTGTCCGTCAGATGAAACGTTTCGTGAACAAATTTGGATGCGTTATGTTTCTTCAAAATCCAAGGATTCTTTCTGATGAATATTTAATATGCTACTAAATTGCAAGACAATATTTAGATTTAGCACGAAATGTTTCATCTGACGGACAATCTGGAGACTCATGCTGATGAGTCAGCCGACTCATTTTCAGATTTGATGAGTCAAAATGACTCGTTTAAATGAATTTGCCTTTTTTCAGGTTTAGTGAAAAATTTGTCCGATATAAAAGTGAGTGGAGGATGATATCCGAATGGTGTTGGTGACTGTAGACACAATATTGCCCATCATCAATATAGTAGACACTAATTCCGAGTCAAATTCCGAGTCCAGGAGGTTAAGCTTGGGCTAAGCTTACTGCAGTAAAACAACAATGGACTAAATGGTCCAATATTGTAAGCTAACTCCATATAAAATCACTGCTTAATGCAGTACTTTATACTTGTAGCTTGAGAAGTTCCACATATTACTTCTGACAGTGTTAAATGCCAAAAAAGTGCTCACAGAAATGACAATTTTGTTTCATCAACCACTAACAAACGCTTTTGTCACCGACCATGCATGTTCAAGAAAATGGCTGACCCACAGCCTCGTTTTCAAATTTCGTATTTGACTCAGTAATTTGTGTAAATGAGTCAAAAGTCGTTATTGACTCAAAATTCTCCAACAAGTGAGTCAATATGGCATTGGAAGAAGACGCAGCTTGAATGATCAAATGTGTCAAAAGTTGACCTTGACTCATTTAAGCTTTGGCCTCTTGTGAGTCAATTAACATCTTGTGAAAATGAGTCATGTGCGCTCATAAGTAATTTGACTCATTGTTCAGATTTTATTTAGGTCTTTAATGACTCGTTTGATTCATTCTGGGTCATATTGCATATGACTCATGGAAAACACGTCTGAATGGGTCAAGTGACTCATCAAAAGTTTTGTGTGTACACTTTTGATATATATGTCTCAGATATTAAATTCCAATCGTATATAGGCCCTATACCTTTCACATGCATTCATTCACTGTTAGAAAATTGTCCGTTAATTTACGGAAATTTTCTGGCAGCAGAATTTCCAGAATTTTGGGGGTAAATTTACGGAATTCAATTAAAGTAACTTTGACAGTAATTTTACACAAATTTGTCTCATATTATAAGAACAAATGTGTATTTTAACATAATTTTCCTTAATTTGAAATTACGGAGCGAAAAAAAAAAGGTCCGGACATTTTGCTGCCGGAAATTTTTGAATTATTTCCGTAATTTTAAATGTTTATTTTTTTATTTTTATTGTTTTCTATAACAGATCCTCGGTAAATTAACGGAAAATTTGTTTCCTTAATTTACGGAGATTTCTAACAGTGTTTAGTAGCCCTTTAAGTTACAAAGTTGATCATATCTTTTTTTTTTACTTAAGCCGAAATGGTTTTTGAGTATATATATCCACTCATAAAGATTCTAATGTAATTGTAATGTTATTTTTGGTCTTGCAGTATAGTCTTTTATTTAAACATTCTCCCTTCCGGCTCTCAGCTAACGCTGCTGTTCAAACAGACTTCGTATACCCACTTAAGACTACATTAGAACGTAACTGGATGATCAAATTACCTTGTGTAGTTTCGGTAGAAGAAAGGAGTGGTTGACCAGCATGCCTGGCTAATTTTCCTAATGGAAGTATCTTAAACTAATTTAGCGCACTTAAGACATAATATGCAAATAGCAATGAGTCTATTTGTAGTGTTTACAGAGAAAACCCTTCATTAAAGTAGAGCTTTTATATGTACACTGTAAAAACTCCGGTGTTAAATTTAACACCGACTGGATTCAATACAGGTCCAATCTGGAATGGTGTTAATTTAACACCAGCTGGGTGTTTTTTCAACACTTTTTGGTGTTGAAATAACACTTGTTGGTGTTGAAATAACCAACAAGGGTGAAGAAACAACACCGAAAAGTGTTAAAGTTACACCATAATGGTGTTAAATTAACACCGCCCCAGATTTGACCTATACTGAATCCAGCCGGTGTTAATTTAAGACCGGTGTTTTTACAGTTTAAGGGATTTTAACATACACTACTTCCAAAGTGTAAATTAGAAAAAATCGCAATTATGACCCATGTATAGCAAAATTCAGATTTTATAGTGAAAAAAAAAGATCTTTTCTATACCACTACAATGTTAGTATAAGGTACAATCAAAGTGATGAAAATGAAATATAGTACGGTATATGAATTGGATCTATTTTGGCCTAAAAACACTTAGCTTTTAGCAAAACCAATTGTAGATATGATGGCGTTTCTTATGAAATGGAATTGGCAAATTTGTAAAAAATGAAGGGAACCCACTGCATTGTAAAGTGTGTTCCCTTGAAGTCCATCTACGCTACTCTCTTAATGTAATTTTAAAAAGAGTGAAAAGTTCACTCTCTTTCGGAGTGAAAACAAGTGAAATTATTTCACTCTTATAGAGTGAATTTTGACTCTGAAAAGAGTGACATCTTAAATATTTTGCTTTTCCAGAGTGAATTTTCCTTAAAATCATTATTTTTTGAGTGTCTCCTCCACAACTATGCCAAGAGAAAACGTCATAACCGGTACGTTATATGACCATAAAAAGCAAAGTTATTTTCAAAATGACACCTTACGATTTTAGTTTTGCAACCTATGCTATCATGATATTATACCCTTTGTCCCCTGAGGCTAACTTAACCATGCCTATACCAACTGCTGACCATGTTACTTTATACATTTATGTTGGATTATATTATTCATCAAGTGTGGAAATATAGGAGAAAACAATCAATAACAAGGGATAAATATGAATTAATTTATTATATCAAAAATAGAATGGAAAAGGGACATTTAAATGTTAGTTTTGTGCATTTACCTTAATATCATATATACCCATAAGAAACAACGTAAAACAAAGTCTGTTTTCCATTATACCATTTTGCATATCCTTCTATATATAACGAACTCAAACGTGATTGCGAAGCGTAAAGTATGTTTTGTCTTCTATTAAGCATGTTATGATATGCTGAATTCCTCTCAGAATGTTATCTTTATGCTCAATGAATACTTAACTTAGTTTGGATATTTAGACCCGTGTAAATTATACTTGGCATTAGCGTTGACTTTCCTGGTTGCGCGGAGCCGCATAGAATGATTTAATTTGTTACTTAGCACCTATATAGAAAAAAAATGACATAAAAAAACTGAACTGTTTCAAAACAAAAATAAAAATTAAATATTAATATTGTTCCAGCAAATATTGGTATGTACCTTTGTAAAACATTAGACTTGCCTCAAGTCCTTAGTTAGTAAAATCTCTGGGATATATGTCTTATTACACTCTTTATTCTGTAAACAGGTATACATCTTAAATTGCAAATAAAGATTTGCCCAAACAAAAGAAACTAAAACAAAAATAAATAGTCAAGGTTCTGCAACGTAAAAGCTAATATTCACTTTATATTTATGAATTTCCCAAGCAAAGTATGTATGGCACCTAAGCTTTACATGATATATGTCACTGGTAATATCCCTTAGACAATATAGGCCTATGCCACAGTAAACCTATCACAATTTTTCATCTTCACAATTGCCCTTTAACGCATGGTGCTTGACACTTCAAAACCCACCAGAAAATAGCACATTATCACTTCAAATGGAAAAATCTAAAAATATCACAGTTTTGAACATGTGCAAGGATATTGTTAAGTCCGCCCTAAGCAGATTTGTGTAATATTAACATATGGTCTGATGAAGCAAAATCTCTGTGTGGGTATCTAGCTGAGCCTGTGGTTATCCTAGTACTATTAGAATATTCGATATTTTTGGGAATTACTTGTCTATCACATAAACCCTTGATTATCAGCAGGAATAGTTGAAAATCAATTAATATGGACATATATTAATATCTATAGGCCTATATTGTTTACACTTGAACTTTAATCATGAAGGAGGGAGGGGTGCCCAATCCAGCCTTGAACAAGGCTAGTAAAACATTTGCATTAGGTCAATCGTATTAAATTTGGCCATAAAAGATTGTTAACTCTGAATTTCCTGAAAAAGGTTTAACTTTAAGGAGCGCTTTTAATTTTGGCCAAATATCTTTGTAGTATTAGCGTACCCCACTTTAGTGAGGCTCTACCCTCTAATATACTCGACAAAAGTCTTTAGGATGTGAAATGCAAATAACAAGTTTGTATCAATCGGATCTGTAATAAATAACCGCGCATAGATGAGCGACGTGATACGATCTGATAAAGTCGTAACTTGGCACAAGCTGATTTATTAGTTGGGTGTGCAGTTCATATTACCAGCTAATAAAGAATTTTACTGCCACACATTACACACTGTAATGAGTTTTCATCTACAAAGTATTCTCTTCTGCTTGTTAATCACATACATCATATAAGAAAGAGCTAACTACATTACTGTCATATTATGCTGCCACCGAAAATTTAAGATGTTTGACTTAATCATATCCCAAAATTACTACTCATTAGGATGTGTATTGTAAGAGAAGAAAAGCTAATACAAATGCAAGGCAAAATTGATGTGTGCATTAATGCAATAATAAACCGCGGGATATGCTGTGAATTAGACTCGCATGCTTACTTCAAGTCTAATAAAGTGGTCGCGTAATTACTAAGAGGCTGTTGTACACCGCTGGAGTATCATTCATTTGTAAGACCTCGTTTCCGCCCGGTAACTCATTTAAAGTAGACTACGTCATAAACACGTGACTCAGCTTGTGTATCATCTTGGCAATAAGCTAGTTTCCCCTTCTTTGACTACATATAAAGATATAAGCTTATTGGCATGCATTTATGTACTTGATGCAAAAGGCATTAATCTACATCGGTTGTAATTTACAGAAGTGCAAGTCTCAGGCTCTTGTTTGTTGAATCGCACTAGTGGGAATTTCAAATTATACAAAATGTGACACGTAACCCGCCGCAAACTTTATCAGTCATCTCATGGTATGGAATTTCTTCTAGCCGGGAGATTGTGAGTTGAGATAACCCACCAGCTGCGGGTGACTATTTGCTATTTTTCTTTTACGATTGGGATTAGTGTAATATTGAATGGCATCGAAGCTCTTTATCAGTTATCTTCTCTACGTCAGTTGCTAAAGTGCGAAGGAGAGATTGCAAGTTGGGATTATTTCGTCTGAAAAGTAACTAACTATTCTGTATTTATAAGCACTGGAAATTACAAGGGTGTATTCTGATGCAAGAGAACTACTATATAGTAAATCTACAATGGATACCGTCGTTTTATTACTGATACCTTGTTTATATGTACTTCTAAATTGTAAATGTACTAATGCCAAAGTTTCTGTTTTGACAACGGCACCAATGGACAATGTTGATGAAGGCGGGATCTTATCCGTCCATTGTGAAGTTGAGGATCTTGAACAAGGCCAAAGCGTCATGATACTTAAACAACGTGGAGATGGAATCGCCAAGGTGCTTTCATTGAAAGATGTCGTCCAAACCACCGACGATGATAGAGTATTCCTTGCTGTAAGGCAGCTACCGGGAAATACATTTGTTTATTTTCTTTCCATTATAGACATTACGAGAGAGGATGCCGCCGAGTATGTGTGCAGAATAATGGGCAGTGACTTCTCAACTATAGCTGCAAAAGATTCAGTAAATATAAATGTAAATTACATACCCGGAGATACCAATCCATCATGTAGTAGTAACTTAAACAGCGATCTTATTATGGTTGACGAAGGAGATACAATTGCTTTAACATGTACATCAGAACTTGGAAAACCAACTGTATCACTGCATTGGGAGAGGACAAATAAGGAATTATCTGGGCGAACTGAAGAAACATCTCTAACCGTACAAAATGTATTGGAATTCACTGCGTCTAGAATTGATGATGGTTCTATATTTGTGTGTAAATTGAAAAGTTCTGCTTTTTTCGATTATGAGCGTACTTGTCATATCGGCCCTATTAAAGTGATCTATGACAAAGATGATGAGGATAATATACCGATTATCAAAAATCCTGTTTTTGAGGTGACTGATTTTCATGAAATGACTACG
>JXSR01S023536.1:138850-149394 GCA_000969725.1 Ophiothrix spiculata | reverse complement strand
ACGGGGCCCCTGGTGTTATTTTTGTCTTCCAACCGAGAAAAATCAGTCTGAATTGTATGTTTACGTGTGCCTATTGTGTTAATACGTATGATTAGTGGACATGATCATTTGTTTGGGTCCAAAACGCACGTGTTGGGTGATTTACATAAATTATGACTTCACTACTGTCCCGGCGTATTAAAGCTGACTCAGTATAATCATAAGTTTATCATTTCAATAAGCAAAATGATAAGGGCAGGGGTCAAAAATGCACACAACTGTGTTTTAGGTTAAATTAGCATGATTATCCTGGTGATAATGACATTATCTATTGGAATAAATAAAACCAAAAATCAATTTGCGTAGAAATAATGTTGGTCATTCACTCTTTTCTTTCTTTTTTCTTCCTGTTTACATTTTATAGAGATTTATTAAAATTTGTAAAGCTCTGAAGTTGAAAATGAATGATCAGAATCAAGTGACATTTAGGCTACGATCACATAGAACTATACGGTATACGGTATTCGCTATACGCTATTCGGTGGCTATTCTGTCGGACGCACTGATGTCACAGAATAGAATGCTGTCCTCTGATTGGTCAATTGAGGCTGTTCCATGTTACTCCCTGGCGTGAAACATTGCATTGGAGGTCAATGAAAAAGTCTACAAAATTTACATTTTTAGCTAAAATCAACCCCTTTCTTTGATATGTTGTTCAAAAATGTGTCCTTCAACTTTATTGTAAGAAAAGTTTAAAGAATCAGAGCGGAAACATAAAATATTTTGGAAATATTGGATCACTCCATAGACATCGCACAGTAAGTTTCACGCCAGTAACAAGGAATGAGTACGCCAAATTCAACAACTGCGTCCGACAGAATATTTTATATAGGCACGGCGAGCTGAACATTTTTTCGAATAGTGTCCTCTTATGTGACCCGGTAGCATCAAATTCATGTGTTCGATTGTATCTATACGCGTGCCCAAGTAAAATCGTGCACCCTATACCCAAATAGTATAGTTCTATGTGATCGCAGCCATTTATAGAGATGGATTTACCTTTATTTGTTCATTAATGTAAATAGATAAAAAGGATATTTTTTTTTTCAATCAACCCAGATCATAAATTGCACCATTGATTCCGAGCTTTAACTTCTTCATTCTTTATTTGAAATTAAGATAAGAAATAATTTTGTGCACTTTTTTGTTGCAACTAGTTTAACATTAAGACCTTTATTATTCAACTTTAACAAAATCATCTTTAAAGAACCCCTTAAATTGTACTTTGGTATTGTTAACGCCTACACTGAGTCACAAATGAATGGTCTACAAATTTCATTGTCAGGTGCGATTTTGATAGACAAAAAAATCAAATGACTGAATGCTTTCTGCACGGATAACCACATGATCATGCAAGCCTATGTGGTATGCCACAAAAATACCATCAATCAACACTTTTGAAGGCAGTCTGTGAACCAGAATTGGATCAATTTAAAAGATAAATTAAATTCTAATTAAGAAAACAAAAGATCATACACTGAGATTTGAAAAGTCAAAAAGTCACATTCTTTTCCAGAGGGCGACATGCTAGAAGTTAAACAAGGGTTCTTTAACTGTACGAGTCTACTGAAGTAACCAAAAACCATATACTTCTTCATATGTTCCGCTGAACACTATACATACTTAAAATTTGGCAATTCATCAATGTTCACAAAAGTCCACCAAAAAGTGTGTAAAGATCCACAAAAAGAATTCCCTTCAAACCCAAGCAAATCTTTACAAAGTTAATTTTTATGTAAAAATACATAAAAAACATTTAGAAACAATTAAAAACCATTTTTCCCTTTAAAACTTTTCAAAATGACTGAAATGAGAGTAGGGGGGGGGGGGTTACTCAATTTTGGTTTTTGTAGGGGTGTGCTGCTGGGAAATTTGAAGTACCACCCATGTATATACCAATATTTAAGAAAAATGGACCCATCCATATACCAAATTCCCAAAATTTTGAGTTGAGTTTATTCAAAAAATGAAATTTTCCCCAAAAATTAACGCTAATTTGGCGAAAATTTTCTGCTTTTTGTTTGAAATTTAGACAATTTGGAAAACAGACCCATCAAAATACCACATTTTGCAAAGAAAAAGGACCCACTGAAATACCAGACAGCCTGATTTTGCTACACAAGTTTGAGGCACATCCCCGTAATCACTTTTGTACTAAGTACCCCCTCCCCCCCGGGCCAAAACATCATCATAGTAACTGTCTAGGATCAATTAACTATTTGCTTTTTGAATTTGACACGCATAATTGCACTGATATAAACTGACATCAATGGAAATATTCCTAACAGCTTCCAAAAATTGCTTTGGTAAACATAGCAATGCAATGTTAGTGTTTGCCCAGATTTGCAAGTAAAGCCTTGGTCATAACAAGGCTCAAATTATGTGATTCAGAGCATTGGCATAGCCAGGGGGAGGGGGGGGGGGGTGTGGAAGGGACGCGCGCACCCTGGCATCTCAAGGGGAAAAAATGAGATAAAGAAAAAAGCAATAAAAACAATGGGAAGACAACGAAAAAAGAGGGCGCAGTAGTCCTAATTACTGGAAATAATACATTTGACAACCCTTCTATACTTTGATCAACACTTAATAGGCGGGAATTATGAGGCTTTTCTTCCTCCGCAAATAAACATAATCCCGCTTATACACGCGCCGTCGACACTGATGCGCGAGTGACACGTGCAACGCGGGCAGCGTCTCCTGCATTTGTGCTGTGTTCAGCTAGGCACGCCCTTATCTGTATTAATACACGATGTGAAGAGGCCCGCCTATTTGGGGTTGATCAACGTATAATAATGGCAGGTGCCCCTAGCAGCCTCTGGACCCGTCACTGTTTTGGAATATGATTTATTGCGCACCCCGGGGCACGCAATCCTGCCTACACACCTGCAGAGGCATACCACATTCTGTTGAATCACATTGGGGAACTGATTTAAATTTGCCTACATATTGTAAAAAGTGTCTCATTTGCTTAAAATTTGGTTGGTAATGATCTTTAGCGACAAGTGATGGCTGGTAGCGACCTTGGCTGACTGAAAGGAACGAAGGCTGACAACGGGTCACTGAGGCTTGCGGAGGCCAACAAAATCTGAACGACATCACAACTAATTTTATATCACATTTAACATGTAAAAACCAAAGAATGAAATAAACATGTTTTTACCAGATTGTTCCACAATGCGTTTTTTTGAACGATTCTCAAAAAAATATTTGACTTTGATATAAGTTTCCTTGATTTTGAAAGAGCTACAATACTGTAACTATTTATACATTATTAGTTAACTGATGCATTGTTCAGAATTAATGAACTGATTACCAATAATATTTTGTAACTCCCATACACTGCATCATTTGCATTCTTACAATGCTTTCATAAACTTGAAGTTCAGGGTCAGTAACACTTATTATACATCAAAAGCATTTGTTTTGCTTGAAATTCATTGATTCTTGCAATCAATGAAGCTTAACCTTCTAAAATCTAGACATCAAACAACAACCCTCATAGGCTGGTTACAAAAATCATTAACTTGAGTAACCAATTACAATGTGGCTTTAAAACAATTTTGAATAAAACATTAGACCTTGGCAGGGTAAATTTTAAGGATTCTGAAGGGCACCACATTTCAAGGCAATTTTGAAAGGGCACACTGTTTTGGAAGGCAATTACATGATAAAGAATAGCATTAGGCATTGCTAAGTAATAGGGCATCAAGGCAACTGGTAGGGGCACCGACGGCAAATGCCTTCGGCGCCTTTGGTTAAAATTTACCTTGGACCTTGGTAATTTTCCTTAAAATATATGTGATTGGTCCAACAAATGATAGCAAATTGTCGGTCACATCACATACCGATCTATATGTCATTTTACTATTTTGAAAAAATTGGCATATATTAATATATTGATGAGCTCTTTATGTCTACAGGGCTGGTTAACAAGATATAATTAATTAATTTTGGTCTACATTTACATAAAGTGTTTCACATACAGCGCTATATGCCAAAATTATGTGCATTTGAATAGGAACTTAAGGCATCACATACAGTCTATATGCGTTCTATATTAACCACACTGAATAAAAACGCATCACATACCTATATAATTATATTGACCTCTTTGTATAATTTTACTCTACTATTTTACCAAAATGTTGAAAATAAGCATCAAAATGAAAGTGTAGGGAAACCTAAGGTATCATGTTGTGTAACTTCATTGACTCCATCAATACAGACACCACTATGGACCGGTCCATCCTTGTAGGGAAACCTAGGGAATCATGTTGTGTAAAGTACTCACCTATCTCACAATTGGTACCAGTCCATCCAGAGGGGAACTGGCAGGTGTATTGGTTGACTCCATCAATACAGACCCCACTATGTAGTACCAGTCCATCCATACGGTGGGGAATTAAAGAAGGAATCATGTTGTGTAAAGTACTTACCTATCCCACAATTGATACTGGCCCATCCAGAGGGGCACTGACAGGTGTTCTCCATCACGATAGACCCCACTATGTAGTACCGGTCCATCCTTGTAGGGAACCTAAGGAATTATGTTGTGTAAAGTACTCACCTATCTCACAGTTGGTACCGGTCCATCCAGGTGGGCACTGGCATGTGTACTGGTTGACTCCATCAATACAGACACCTCCATTCAGACAAGGTCTTGAGGCGCAGTCATCGATATCTACAGAAAGAAGTGTTACGAGGTCTTAAAAACAAGAATGTAATCAAGCTTTTTTTTTTTGTTTTCTACCGTTGAGGTAGACTGCGGGTATATCACCTTTCGTCATCTAGTACTGTAAATTCCAATATTTTTGTGCTCAGTAATTTTCACACACAGCTTATTTTGAATCATTTAGCACATTTTAATTTTCACGCTCGTTAATTTTTTAATGTATGCGGTATATATACATATCTTTGTTTGTGGTACGTATACTTTCGCAGTAGACGAAATAAGAGTGAAAATTATGACAATAAATATACCACTAAATGCAGTACCTGATTTACAAATGCAGTAATCTGTAATTTTTATAATAGATTCATTTTATTTTTGTAATTTTTCCCAGTTTCTCGAACTGTCCATTCCATGAAATAATAATTTAATTGATTAAATCAATATAGTCCTCCAATATTTGGCATTGCACGAAGGTGGAAAAAATGGCAATACAAAAACTTTGTTTGACATATTAGGGCAATGAATTATTATAAAGTTAAATTGCAGTCACTGAAATTCATTACCATTATCAGTATCATTATCAGTATCATTATCATCAACAACAACAACAACAACAACAACAACAACAAGAAAAACAACAAGAAGAAAAACAACAACAATAACAAAACAAAGCACATATAAAAAGTGCAAAGGCTTCCAAGTTGTTTTGTTGTTAAAATGGTTCACTTTTCTACAACCTAAAGATTGTCATTTTAAGTGTCCAGTTGATGTTTACATTATTATACAGGGGTGTGAGAGCCAGGTGATAAAACAAAAGCTGAAAATGGTGACAAAATGTTCAAAACAGGCTGAAAATAAAAGAAAAAGCTGAAATTATGACTCTTTTGGAGGCATAAAAAAAGCTGAAATCAGCTAAAAACTCACACCCCTGATAATAAATAATTTGTGTTTGCTATAAAATGTTGATTCATTTTATTTATCTTGATCATATAGGCCTATCAGGTACTTATTGGCGTCAGCCAATAGTGGAATCAAAATGTATTTATCTACAGCCTACAACGTACTTTACAATCATGTCCAGAAATATGTAAAATGAATACCATATTGCAAACATAATCTTTCATTTTTAATGCAAACATTTGAATAATGTATACAGTAAAATGTGAACCAAAATCAATTATCTTGGTTGATTGTTTTTCTTTTTTCAATAGGCATATACATGTAACAAAGTATAATATCAACCATATCTGTATGAGGATACTCTGATGGATTTTGTAACTATATTGAAACAAGCAATGACAGGCATATCTGAGAACTTGCTGGGTGACTCGGACTTACTAATGTTTATAAATAAACTGACTAATGACCCTACACCCCCACAAAATAATGCAGGTTAGCCTACCTTTTCGGTGAATCTACTTTAGTACATATACATTTACATTGTTGCTTGTCCCACCATTGTCAGAATGGATAGATACATATTTGATCTTTGCTTTGACTTACTTATTTGGCAATTTGTCCCTGTAAATCCGGCTGCACACTGACATGTGTATCTATTGATGCCATCGATACAAACACCGCCATTTAGACATGGCTGAGATGCACACTCATCAATATCTGAAAAGAAACCATGTTTTTTAGCATTTGTTTTACAAATATGTGTTCATCTACAATGCATGCAAGGCAAATGTTTATACTTTCTCTCAAGTGTGCCAAAGATTTGGAAAAAGGAGTATGAAGTTGACATGATGTATGCATTTTCAGTGCAAAAATAATATGTGAGATGCATGCTCAATGCACACAATGTAAAAGGTACAGGACCTTGTATTCTTCAAATACAAAAGACACCCAGAATTGCATTTAAAGTCAGGATAGACTTTAATAATATACCAAGTACATTTATTTTTTTCCATTATCCGGTCAAATATGCTCAAAACACAGGCTGCCACTATTACACCATTTTAAGAAAACAAATAATCATAACCATGACCATTTTGCTATGAACTAAGGCACGATTTCCAATTCATGACGAAAGCTTTTGAGTCATGGTTTGACGCAATTGTCTTGCATCATGATGCAGAAAAATATTGAGTCGTGATTCAAAGATATGTCTTTTAGTGTATTGAATGATGCAGACAAATTGTGTCTCTATCATTATAAAGGCTACTTCAAAGGAGCCTAGGAGATAGTTATGCATTTCTCCTTTTTGCAACATGACTCCAAAATACATCATGGTTCTTGGGTCAAAGCCTTCCGAATGTATTCCGTCATTAATTGGGAACAAGGCCTAAATCAACATTGCATTTTTTAAGCACTTATACTGTGGTACTCCTGAAAAGCTATTCAATGCGCTCAAGTCAACAAATGTATTGCCACAAGGGCATAATTCACTGGCAATAGCAGCGCTGGAACAAGTGACCTCCTGACTGACTTGGAATCCTACACTATATATTATCGTAAATTGCACAGGTTCCATGGTAAAATATTTCAAGAAAGGATTGATACTTATTCATCAATGTGATGCATATTGTTAGGCATGGCAAAAGAAATAGTGCCAGCCATACATTGAACTCATTTATAGAATCCTATTGCACTATCATATCAAAGTGTGATTTGGGAACTAAAAAAAAGCCACAATATGTTGAAAATCATATAAAATCAGTTATATTTCTAGCAACAAAATTGCCTTTACACCCCTGCAAAACATTGAAAGCTCATCTAAGTCCCCAAAAAGAGAGATTCTGGACATGCTGGTGTGTTACATACTTGTTTCACAATTAGGCCCTGTAAATCCTGCAGGGCATACACAGGTATATCCATTGACTCCATCGATACAGATGCCACCAAATCGACATGGGTTAGAAGCACACTCATCAATATCTGAAGATAAAAAAAGACACCATCATCATGCGACTGAATCAAAAATGAAGTTTGTCATTATCATAATTTATGATCGTATTATTCAACAGACATAAGTTGACTGCATTAATGATAATATGAAGCATATTGTTTATAAAATTAATTATGTCAATTCTAAGGCCAAAAAAAAGTTGTTTGGTTGTCCTCCACTGCCCACCCTTATTTTTCGAAACTGGAAAAAAAGTTTTTACTGTACAAAAGTATACCGCACCTAATTTTCAGATTTCCAAAAAGGTTTTTTTTGAGAATTTTGATCTTTAAAAAAAAATTTAAGTTGATGTTTTCATATTTTATATATTTCTAGTTGTTTTTAAACTTGTATAAAGGGATTTTTTCAGTACAGTAGACTTATTTGCATCTTTATAGAGGCCAACATTTGGTGTAGCTTTGACTTACATTTGAAAAAAAATCTAAAATTTAAAAAAAAAAATCCGCCTGCCGGCACTTGCTCAAAAAAAGTTGTAGAGGACAACCAAACAATTTTTTTTTTTGGCCTAACTATAAAAAAATATTGTGTGTGAATTCTGAAAGCACTTCTTTAATTTCTGTGATGTCAATTCACTAAGCACTTCATATTATTAACACTGACATCTGAAAAATATTAACACATTTGTAGCCATTAACCCATTTTAGCACAAATGTTAGATACAACATTTAAAGTTTAATGATTCATTTAAACTTATGACTATGCTTTATAGAGTTAAGGCGTAGGGCATCAGATGCCCTAAATTACTGTCAGCTCAGGCGTAGGATGTCCCCCAGATGCCCTAACTAACAATGAAGTATAACTACACTCACTGCCTCTTACCTTCAAAAACACTATCCCCGGCAATGTGTACAGTTCATACAGGTGTATTATGCTGAAATCTCATTGAATTATGTAAAATATTTCTAGAGATAATTTGAGTTTACTTTCAAAGTCAGGTTAGAGGTAAAATGCCTTCAGCCTGGCGCGGAAAAAGTGGTCAGACTAGAAAGAGTTAAATTGTAGAGTAGGTTTTAAACCAGTTCAAGGAATCTCACTTAACATGCATTATACAAGAATGCGATATCAAACCCTAGAATTGCCTTTTATTTATGTTTACTATATGGGATTGAGGGACTTTTGATCTGAGATTAGAGAGGGTTCAATTAGTAGTTAATTTGACATCAAGGCTAAAACACAGATGTGAATTTCAGATTTAAAACAAAACCATAGTGTGGTGATATTGCTTTAATTGGAATAAGAACGTTCATCTCACACCTAATTCAAGTATAGCTGTTTGTGTAGTTTTGTAGCTTTGTTGCTGTGTGATGTAACCTTTTAGTAGATACGTGTCTCTCCCAGATGTTCAAGGCTGTTTTAAAGACTCATTTATTAAGTTTTTGACAAAAAAACATGCCAGTGGTTACTAGAAATTTGGGTCCTAAAAGTGTTAAAATTAGTTCTGGAATTAGGCGTTGGAACAGTCAGATTTGTTTGCATAATTTTAACATCTCGTATTTTTTCAAAAAATGCTCATTTTAGATCAAAAGGCAACATTTTCAACCCACATTTTGAGATTTCATTATTGGTAGCGTTGTTCATTTTTTGAAATTAATTATATGCATAATACATTAATCAAATATTTAGTATTTGAATAAAGTATGCATATAATTTATTTTTGGTCTCCTCAACCGTATCCATGTGTTAAATGCCAAATTAAGCCTCATAGATTCTACACACCCAGAAACTTAATTTATATAAATAGCACCATAAAAATGTGCGTTTGGTTAAAATTATCACTATTTCAATTGGATCAAACAGCAGTGTATTGTCGCAATGAAGCTTCATGTCTCTACAACAACAAAATGTGGTACAACAATATTTTTGAAATTGATTCAAAAAGCTACAAAAGTGTGAAATCAAAGAAAGGTCAGAGATAATAGGCTACAAAACTACAAATTAATAAACAAAATTATTAATAATATTAATAATAACTGTTTTTGTATATCAATTTTCCATTTAAAACAAACCACTCATGATTCGCTGTAGGTAAATCAGCTTCCCATATCTTGGGTGGGGCAAACAGTGATATTTACCCTATCTTACAGCTTCCCATATCTTGGGTGGGGAAAACCCTGGGAGGCAAACTGTGATGGGCAAATTTGGTGACAGTTTTAAGTCCACAAGAAAAAAATGGAGCACCTGGAGAAAACCCCGTGGAAGCAAATATGGACTGAAAGCCAAATGCATGTGCAGGAGCAGGAATCAAAACCTGGGACTCTGTGGCACAAAGCGAGGGAACAATCACTGCATTAACTCGCTTCCCCACTTCCAAGTGACAAAATATCTGTACAAGAGAGTCATATCTGCAATGGCTGCCACATGTTATATATTCATTGAACTCCTTGTCACTAAAATGCAAAAAATCCCTCAAAATTTAGTCACTGGCTCTTGAAATGTTTTTCTTATGAAGAACCAATTCAAGAGCCACTGACCTGAAATGAGACATTATTTAGTGTGCAATGCAATTTACTAATTTTCAAGTTATGATAAAAACGTTTTTTTTCCCAGAAATAGCAAGGGTCTGACCCTCCTTTAAGGCACATACGACAGGTTAACGACAATGTTGACTTACTTGTTTCACAGTTGACGCCAGTGTAACCAGCAGCACAGTTACATGTGTAACCATTGAATCCATCGACACACATGGAACCATTAAACGGGTTTAAAACATTGCTGACTTAAGTGTTTCACAGTTGACACCAGTGTAACCAGCGGCACAGTTACATGTGTAACCATTGAATCCATCGACACACATGGCACCATTAAACGGGTTTAAGACATTGCTGACTTACTTGTTTCGCAGTTGAACCCCGTGTAACCAGCGGCACAGTTACATGTGTAACCATTGAATCCATCGACACACATGGCACCATTAAACGGGTTTAA
>JXSR01S023536.1:99971-111341 GCA_000969725.1 Ophiothrix spiculata | reverse complement strand
ATGAAGACCAAATTAATACCACAAATAGCAGAAAGTGTAAGCTTTCAAATGAGACATTAAACAAGTCCATAGGCCAAATAATAGTGAATGTACATCAAATTAAGTTCGAGAACCCATGAAAAAATGTAACAACACCACCTTTTTAGCATACCCACCTAATGACATGCCACCATACTAAAATTACCAGAAAGGCTGTCCACATATGTGATGACTCACCCCGAAAAGGGGGACTTTTCGACAGAATACTTTTTCAAGAAACAGGGGAAAATAGGCAGCAAAAAATAAAGAAAATAATAAGAATATCCAACAGATTATCTGTTGTAAAATTCGCTCGCCTCGATCAATTTCAACAAGCTGTCAAAATGAAAAAATCAAAATTGATTTAATCTGCAAAGTCGCCCCTTTCGGGGTGAGCCATCACATATACATACCATACCAATATGACACCCCAACACTCTCTCTCGATCTACATGGGTAAGCCTTGGAAAAAGTTTATCTACTTCTTCCCAGGATAAGCCTATACCATATCAATGTGCCATCCCCAACCCTCTTCCCTGTGAAAAGTGCAGCAAATGAAACACTTAAAAAGATATGTAATTGTGTACTAAACACTCAATTATAATAATAACCTGTAAATAAGGGAGTAAAAGGCAATTATGTGATTTGAGATGGACCATTTCTCTTGATGGGTTTTGCTATATTGCTTACATTGTACTATTTTGTTGTTATTGTGTATTAAATATCTATATCGGCCATTCTCACGAAAATGACTCCACTTGAGTTGGAAAAATCGAAAAAATAAAGTTTCATAAAAGCGTCTTCAATTAACTTTTTTTATTAGCTAGTATATCAAGTATCATGGAACCACAAAAGTTATGAACACCACTATTCTTATATTTTTATACAAGAACTTTCAAATTTAGCATATACAAGAATAGGAAGAGCTGTCAAACAAGTGACTGTCCTGCCCTATTTGAGGCAACAATTAAAATAAAGTTGCTCAATTACTTCGAGGGGCAACTCAGAGAACCCTAAAAGTGACATAAGAAATAAATTCAAGGATCTTCATAATTCTGGTTCTTGCATTGGATAACGTAATATACATAACGTAATATACATTTTGATGTTTTTCTATCCCTCAAATTAAGATAGTCACATATAGTGCTGGTTATTTTGGCTAATCATGGTCAGGGGATGAGGGCCTATGGCTTGATATGCATAAAAGTAGTCTAGACTCTTGCATAACTTAGATTTGGTGATAACGTAATATACATGCTTAAAACGGTCGCAATAAATTTTGGAATATAATTTTTTTTTTAAGCCAAACTTATGACCATAGATTTTCAATGTTATGATTTACAAATGTACACATATGTTAGCCTTCAAGTTATGCAAAAAGTTTAATGGTTGCAGTTCACTGTGATCTCTGGAATCAAGATAGTATATGGATAACGTAATATACACTGATTTCGCGGAAACCCTATACTGGTTTCTTGTGGCTTACTGGGAAATAAATGCAACTTTCGAAATGGGTAATTATCTGATATTATTGATGCATTGGAGAAACAAACCACATGGGTATGAACAAGAATATGTGTTTTTATGATGTATCTATCATTATAAAATAGATGCCTCTGGCAAAGACATGCCAGTTTTGCCTAATTTGGTGTCTTCTGGGAGCAAAATGACCAAGATAATGGTAAACAAAGTATAGAAAACTATATATGTCCGCGTAGAGCTCACCAAGTACTACACGAATATGAGCATGTTTAATTATTTTAAGCAAAACACATAAATTTTAAGACCAAAGAACGAAATATCGCTACTGGCGTCATTTTCGTGAGAATGGCCGATATTAGCACGCCCACACATGATCAATAAATTGTAACTCTGCATATACGCAAATAAAATTGTTTGAAAAATATTTTAAAGATATCTATTAATAAAAATTTAATGACGTATCTTTATCCTAATTTGTCCCATAAAGATAGCACATAATATGACTAACTTTCCAGGACAGTTCGGTATTCCAACAGGTGATTGATTTGACATTTATTTGTTCCTATCTTTTTCTCCAACAGTTTTTTGTTCCGACAGTTTTTTTCTCCAACAGTTTTTTCCTGACAAGTTTTTTCTCCGACAGGTCATTTGTCCGAAATTCATTTGAATGGAAGTTTTTTATTCCAACAGTTCTGCTATCTGACAGGTTTTTGTTCCAAAAAAATATAATCCGACAGGCAATTATTCCCAAAGGTTTTTGTGCCAACAGTTCAATATTCCGACAGGTAATTGATTTGACAGTGTTTTGATTAGACAGTTTTTTTTTTTCTCCAACAGATCATTTTTCCGATAATTTGGAGTATCAACCTGTCAGAGAAAAAACTGTTTGGAGTAAAAATCTGTCGGAGAAAAAAACTGTCGGAGTAATTACCTGTCAGAATACCGACCTGTACGCTAACTTTCAATGGATGATTTTCTTAAATTTTATTGTATTTAAATGTTAAAACCCTGTTTTATCCATCGTTAATGAAGAATTGGGAAGATGTTTACAATGACATGGTAGCACCAAATGACTCCGAGACATCCTTTCAGAACCTCTCCAATGAAATAATAAAGGTTGGTAGAATCAGACCCAAAAGAATATCATTATGTGTTTCTGATCATACATTGCTTCTTATCCCATAGCAAAAAGAACTTTCCAGGAGGTCTCCTGGAAACCTTATTTGCATGTTTTGGGGAATCCTAAGGGGTGCACCATTAGATTTCCAGGGGGGAGCAGGAAGTTTTTAGGAAAAAAAATCCTCCCTCCATAGGCAGAAGAAAAAAAATTCACCCCTGAACATGGAATAGGGGGAAAAACAGTAATTTCCAAGAAAAAAAAATTCGCCCCCAAACGGGACGCAAAAAAAAAATTCCACCCCGAACCCAACTTCCTGCTCCCCCTTGGAAATCTAATGGTGCGCCCCTAAGTAGTCTCCAGGATAGTATTCAGCAAATCCTGGATCATTCATTTTCATGCATACTTTAAGAGACTAATCTCATACTGAAGATCAACATGCAAAACAAAATTCTACTTTTTTTAAAACTTCCATTAAGGTTTTTGTCAAAATATCACTTGACTGTTAACAACTTACATACAACACAGGGCCCGCGGAATGCTTTTTAAAGTGAGGGGGCTCAGGTTTTTACTCTCTAGTAGAGCGTGGCGCAAATCGGCGTGGGGTCCAGGGACCATGGTCAAAAAGTGAAGGGGCTCGAGCCCCCTCTGCCTAGCCGTTCCGCGGGCCCTGCAACAGTGTAAATCGTCTGTAGATAAATTTTGAAATCTTGTACAATGCACCTTTCAGTTTAAAAAGAATCACACTTAACATAACGGTGTTAACAAACAACTTGAAGTAACTTGCGTTGCACCCGGGGGGGTGTGCCGCTGGGAAATTTGAAGTACCACCCATGTATATACCAATATTTAAGAATAAGGGACCCATCCATATACCAAATTCCCGAAAATTTTGAGTCGGGTTTATACAAAAAAAATTTCTCCCCGCTAATTTGGCGAAAATTTTAGTACCCCTCCCCCCCGGCGTTGCACTTTGTATGCAATCTGGTATGACGATAATGACACATGGGCAGTTAACTTTGATTAATGATAAGAACGCATCCAATGACCCTTTGAACCTGGGCACGTGTGACATGCTATCGGGTATGCCATACACGCCCACGTCTTAAGGCGACACAATGGCATTCAACGATCTAAGTCAGTGACGATAATCTTTCTCAAATTCCTACTTTAAGCATTATGGAACAGCATTAGATTAACCAATGCGCCTGTCTGCTGGTCCCTAAGTATTTGAGCACTAATCGTCAATGTGAAGGGGGTGGGGCAATTAGACGACCTTGTCGGTGTGGGTTCCAGTAGCTTGATGTGCCAGGGAATTAAACTGGGATCTAGATGGGGATGGATAATGGTATTTGGGCCAGTTCTTAGCGATTGAAGATGCCTTGTTCCACAGAGAAGTTGGCATTTATCTTCTCCAAATGTTTATGCCAAATTACCAAACCAACATAAGTTGGCATTTATCTTCTCCAACTGTTTATGCCAAATTACCAAACCAACATAAGTTGGCATTTATCTTCTCCAACTGTTTATGCCAAACCAACATGATTACCACACTTGCATAAAGATTGCTACAGTGGATCCTCTTTAACCCAAAACATATTGGATCATACCTTTTATTTGTGTTATCAGGATTTTGTGTTATCCATCACTCATTGCATACAAATTCAGTGCCAGAGACTTGGAAGTCAATTTTGTGTTATCAGGGTTTTGGTTTAACAGATTTTGTGTTGAAGACGTTCCACTGTACTTTCTTTCAAGTCTAGTGTCAAATATAAACTGATTTGAGCCACATCAATTTCTTTATAATCATGGAGCTAATTTATCAAATATCAAATTATATTCATATACTAGACTTAATTGTGTATTTATCAAACACACAAATTTGTCAATTCATGTAAATCTTATGTGAATTTCATTGAACACTTAAGTACCAAATAAAAACTTGAACTAAGTGAATTAAAATATCAAGTATTTTATATTTAGTCAAGATGGTAATTAGTGTCTACTTTTTATGATTAATTGATTGATCTTTTATATTCCTAGGTTAAAGGCCAAGTATGTATATAAATGGTATCGAATTTCTCGACAAGGTTGTTGTTACAAATATTGAGAGTCATTTAAAAAGTCTTGCAAATTGTATAATTAGTTGCACAAATTTATTTCCGTCATGCAGGGATCACCACTAAAGAGATCCAAAGATCAGTGCCATCTACATTTTGGAACATTTTGACCAAAACTTGTTAAAATGTTAATGTTTTAAAAATATTCCTATTGCCATTTAAAAAAAAAGATTCTGTGACTGATATCAAAAGTTAAGGCTAATGTATAATTTATAAACTCTATTCTTTATGTTAAAACTTTTATTGTGTGACATGTATAAGTGGGTAAAATCTTGCAGTGAACAGCAAGGGACAGTTGCCTAAGCTAAAGTACCCATAAATGTTCGCCCATGGCAAGCCATCCTGGGATCCCTACCCCGGGAGGGGTCCGCTCGCAAGTCCTAAGGCTCGCTAGTCCGAACATGTTATTCAATGGGGAAAATATAACCTAGAAAAAGGCTCGCTAGTCAAAAAGTTCTCTAGTCCTAATATGAAAATAGGCTCGTCAGTCTGAATTTAAAAAAAATTCTCGCCAGTCCTCTGAATTTTAAAATAGGCTCGCTAGTCCGAATTTCAAAATAGGCTCGCTAGTTCAAATTTTAAATAGGCTCACTAGTCCAAATTTTGAAAAACTGTAATAGAAATAAGCACATTTTTTCACCTATTCGGACTAGCAAGCTGTTTTTAAAATTCCGACTAGCAAGCCTATTTTATAATTTGGACTAGTGAGCCTATTTCGAAGTTCAGACTAACAAGCTGTTATTTAAATTCGAACTGACTAGTCCTTTTTAAAATTCCAGCTGGCTGTTTATGATATTCAGATTTTTTGATAAATTGGCCAAGCGAGCTGTCAGACTAGCAAGCCATCGGACTAGTGAGCTTTCGGACTAGCAAGTTGTCCAACTAGCGAGCTGCCCCCAGTATCCCTACCGTAGGGATCCCTTTGTTAATTTTCTCCAATCCTTTACAGAGATTAAGATAAGGTCATGTATACAGGATAAAGTACAAAACTTCTTGATTCTACCTCATAAACCCATGCATGCATTGCAATACCATACAAACCAATTAAATATGACTGTGCTTTCATGATTTGCTGAATTGCTAAAAGATACATTTTATGTTTCCAAATATGTTCAATAAAATGTTTTATATTATGTCTATTCATTAAAAGAATCAGCATATTCAAAGCAACGGATGTGTCTTTAAGAGTCAGCCAATCTGTTCGTGGAAAAATCCAACCTCAACTCAACACAAAAGGTGGTACATATGTGCAAGTTCTTTGCTTCTTCTGAGTACCTCCTTGCAAAGATATTTGGTCAAATTCTATTCCTTCATTGGTAAAATTAAGGGCAAATTAACTTTTGGGGCAAAAATATTTCTTAATTTCAAATGACAAGAATTTTAAAACCAAATTTGCAATGACAATATAATTCATGTATGAAAGATATAAAAAACATGTTCATTATAGCATTCCACCAGTGTTACCTCTACCACGTGAATCAAAACAAATTGTGCATGGATTAAAACTGATTTTGACCTTGATAAAAGCACCAAATCATACATTTAATAAGCTTCCAAATGCAGAAACAATTATAGAAATCGGATGAAAAATAAAAAAGATATGACCAATTTTGTAAGCACTTCTTATATTAGCTTTTATCATAATGCCATATATGTGATATGTAATATCTTGCTTAACTGTGTAAATCCCATTGGAATGGACGAAAAAGAGACGTACTTACAACAATATCTTTTTTATTTTTCATCCGATTTCCATCATTTTTTCTGCATTTGAAAGCTTATTAAATTTGCTTTACTACAATAACAAGAAATTTATGATTTGGTGATTTTATCAAGGTCAAAATTAGTTTTAATCAGTGCACAATTTGTTTTGATTCACGTGGTATTAAAGGTTTTTGAGCTTACGACCAAGTTGAAGCGGTGCTTGCACCAAAAACACTAGGTGAGGAAAAACTGGCTAAATAAGCAAGAAATAATAAAAATAAAAAGCAATAAGCAAAGATTTTCAAAAGAAAACATATTGCACCAATTTCCTGTACTGATATATGGAGCTAAATCTTGGTACTCACTGCAAAATTGAGAAAATCCCTTGATGGTTGCTAATTTATGGCCAACATCGATTTTTTTTTGTCAAAAACCGATACTAAAGTATCACCAGCAGTGTTTCCGTTAAGGTTTTTGAACTTACGCCAGTTCGAGCAATTTTAACAAAATTGAAAAGGTACTTGCGCCAAAATCATTAAGAACAACAAGAACATTTAATTTTTTTAAATATTTTTCTGTGTTTTTGATTTATCATCCTTTGTTAAAATATGCATTTTAAGCAAAAATTTACGAATGTTAAAAGGTCATAATATACTTTGTAACCTTCAATTTGACTTCAAAATTATGAAACACATTAAAAGAGAAAACATTATTATTATTAATCTTGAAGATCGCAATCAAGCATACACAATAACAGGTCCATGCCATTAATCAGTTGAACAACCTTTGTTGTGTTTCAATTGTTTTAAAGATACAACATTTAAGTTCATGAGATTGATCAAAAGTTCAAATATCTTTTCAATTTTGCATATTCTGCACATAATTGTTTTAAACAGAGGAGGGTGGCCGTGGCAACTATTGCATGGTTGCCGTTCGGTATCATAGACGATCCCCGGCTGCGTCATGTGACTCATGTCCTATACCGCCTCTAGTGAGCCATTGGAAACATCGTGGAAAAATACAACTTCCGGGATCGAGCAGGATGGCTGCTAAAATATTCCTAATCAGTAAAAAATATGATAAAATCTATAAAAAGTGGGGTTCACGCGAACCCTAGCAGATTTAGAGTAATACAATTATGTTAAATTTTGTGACATTACTTTTATAATTTATTTGATCATTGTAAAAAAAGGAGTTTCTGTAATATTTTCAATACATAGTTCTGACTCTACCCATTGCAATACACGTAAAATGTATCCCTAAATTTGTGTTTAAAAATCCCTCAGCCTAAATCAAGTAAAACCTGTCCTATGCCGCCTGGTTTTAAAGTTTGATAATTATAGAGGGCAGTACTTCTAGTTATAGAGTACCTTCACACATTTTACGGATACTTTGATTGTATGTCATCAACAAACACACAACTGTTTGATCACCATTGAAACGGTGCTCATATATGTCAGTACAGAAATTTGGTGCAATATGTTTTCTTTTGAAACAACTGTTTGATCACCATTGAAACGGTGCTCATATGTCAGTACGGAAATTTGGTGCAATATGTTTTTTTTTAAAACAACTGTTTGATCACCATTGAAACGGTGCTCATATGTCAGTACGGAAATTTGGTGCAATATGCTTTCTTTTGAAACAACTGTTTGATCACCATTGAAACAGTGCTCATATGTCAGTACGGAAATTTGGTGCAATATGTTTTCTTTTGAAACAACTGTTTGTCACCATTGAAACAGTGCTCATATGTCAGTACGGAAATTTGGTGCAATATGTTTTCTTTTGAAACAACTGTTTGATCACCATTGAAACAGTGCTCATCACTAATCAACACAACATATTATATAAAGTTTGCCGGTTTTAAGAAACTTACTATACTATATAATATGAGCCTTGATTTTGATATGACACATCAGGGTTTTTCCCCATATTGGTAGCATTTTTCCATATACTTAGTATCATACTCTGACAACAGAATGTAATTTGACTGAGAATGCGGCTGTCGAGCCAGTCAAGCCTTGTTCTTTGCTTAAGCAAAATTTGGCAGAAAAATGTAAGATGCGTATTGCATTGTAGTCAAGTAATAGTAGCACGTGACAGAACTTGATGTTTGGGCCTCATGCACTCCCTCATTGCTTATTTTCACACTTTTACTCAGTAATCTAGGGCTACAAAGCATCCCACTACAAAGCATTCCATTATATTTCTATTACCATTTTAAACAAATACCACCAAAAGTAATAAGTGGTATTCAAAAAGTTCTCACCCCTCAGCGAAATTTGCGCATCAAATAATTGTCGAATTTGCAAATTCACCGATTCATATCAACCACATAAAACCCGGCTTTACAACAAAGGCTTTACACCTACGCAAACCCAGTGGTTGCATCAGGTATACAGTTGAAAAGATGGATCAGTTATAGCAGATCCTATTCTTAGAAATCAAAACAATTAAATAAATTGGTATCACGTTTCACCAAAACAAAAGAATATGTTTCCATCAAGTTCAACCACTATTATATTTTTTTTGATTTTTTCCCATTAAAATATGAATATTTGAGCTAAAAAACTCAAAATTAGGTTGAAAACTTAATAAAACATACTTTTGAGTCATTTTCTTTGAAAATGAGGTCTTCAGAACTGAGTAAATCTTGAAATGAGCATCTTGGGGAGCGGAAGAGGAGGCTTGAAAAGGGGGTCTTGAGGGCAGCATATACCCATACCTTCCGTCAATTTAGCTAGTGAAAAAGCCAAAGGCCCTTAACTTGAAAATGAACCTTCATTAAGGATGGTTCAGTTAAGAATAATTATTAGATAAAGTTCAAAAAGTTCATTTAATCTGACAATCTTTCAATTATGACAATTGGCCACTTGACACCAATCCATCAATCTTTGGTAAGCCTAGATAAACCTTAATGACCGGAATTTAGGGCGCCAACCGGCAGAATGAACATGCGACAAGACCACATGCGTGACGTCAACTGTAGCACCTGACAAAATTTGCTGATTTGAGAATTTTTACCTTGGCAGGCATTCTAAACATCAGGTAGAGTCTTTGTTCTCATGGCTTGGTCACAGAGAAAAAAAAATGATAAGGTGATGAAAAGCTATAAAAAAAATCCTGTTTTACAAATAAATAGAATTTTTGGTATGGAAACTTGTATAAAATTAGGAATTGTATAGACTGGATATATACATCATCAAGGATAACATGACAAAAATTTAATTTGCTCTCAATTTCTGTACAGGAATATCTTGATTTTAAAACATTTTCAAGTTTAATCCTTTGAACCTGACGAGCCGGTACACCAGCTTAGGTGTACATGTACCATATACCCAATGAAAAGTCACATGTCAAAAACTTGATGTGTACGTGAAATATTGTAGATGCAAACATGCCAAGATTTGCATATTTGATGACTCACCCCAAAAAGAGGGACTTTGCAACAGAACACTTTTCAAGAAACAGGTGAAAATAGGCCGTGAAAAATAAAGAAAATAATAAGAATTTCCAGCAGATTTTCTGTTGTAAAATTTCAACAAGTAAGGTGTCATTTTTTAGCTTAGAAAATGCCGCAACAGATGAGGACGATTGGCGTAGCGTTTCTGACCTCGCCTTTCACCGCTGCGGCCCGGGTTCGATTCCCGGTCGGACCTAGGTTGTACGTGAATTTAGTTGTCGATCCATACTCGCCCTCGCAGGTGTTCTCCGAGCATTTCGGTTTCCTCCTGCATCTAAAATCGAAAAATTGTTTCCATTATTCTGTCTATCACACCACGGAGGCGTCCATTGAATTTAATGCAAATGCACTATTGGGATTAGCCTGGCTTTCAGCCGAATGTTATAAATAAATGAAAAAAACAACAAAATTGATAGCATCTGCAAAGTCCCCCCTTTTGTGGTGAGGCATCACATATTTTGTCCAAAATTTTAGGACTTGGGTAACAGAAGTTGTATTTCATAATTGATTTCTTAATGAAAGTATTTACATGGTTGGTAGCGCTGAATGATCAGCTTGGGAAGAAGCTATTGTTTGAATTCTCACCAATTAAACTGCTTTTTAAACCGCCTTGACATTGATCAGATTTATACACAAATTTTTAATAATTAATTAACTGTTCAACAACTCGCTGCATCTTCTTATACGGGATTGCGCCGTTGTTGATTCGTTATGAATCCACAGTTGATATTCTAATAAGCACTTCATGCACGGCACAGCGTACATCATGAAGGTGCGTTTACGCAGTAAACTTACGTCGGCGCACTGTTCATTGCGCATCGGGAACTTGAGTACATTCTAGGACTGACGTTTGGGAATAGTAAAAAACAACAAAGCAACAAACATTTAATAACTAGCATTTTGCTTCAGATTCTGCTAAATATGTTTATGAAGATGAGTATCTGTTTAATTGAAAACATTTAGATTATTGGATTCATACCTTTTTAGGAAAATTTTTGTTGTTGAACACCCGAGCGTGATATAAATTTGCAGACGCACGGGATGCATCGTTGTTGATTGACGATGAAGAACTCTGTAGTGTGTTTGAATACCCAATTAAAGGCTAAATGAATACCAAAAAATGCATAAATTTGTAAAAGTTTTTAAGGTTTCATTCATGGTAACTTAATAATTATTTTCATTTTAATATTAGTATTATTCATGCTCAATAGTAAAGGAGGAGATACACAGGGAGCCTATTCTGAAAAAAAGGTAAACCTAGTCACACAACTTAAACCTGTAAATTTTAGATTAGAAACATAGGCTCTACTAAAATATGGACGAAATTTTGGCATGCCTCTCTACTATCAGATTTTATGGGCTATCCATACAGGGGGCCGCCTTATTTTATTGAGAAAAAAGTGCTTAAAATAAACTTGAATGGGGTTCATGCATGCAGCGGATTCAGAATAACACAAAGTTTA